>JAALXI010000185.1:0-22092 GCA_012977755.1 Fusarium nurragi | reverse complement strand
ACACGGTACGTACCGTGTCCCACTAACATTACCCCGACGTCACGCAAACTCCCGAACCCCAGAGCTAGACCCAGACCTAACACTAGAGAGACCACGCCCAGGTCGGGAGCCCCCAATGGGTGATCATTCTCGTGGGTTTGGTCTGGTTTCTTATTTTATTGAATAGCAATAACGAATGTCACTTCTTCTCTTGTATATTATTTTCCCTCTCGTCATCCGTATCACCGCAGAATGAACCCTTCACTACGCCCATCTTGACCTCTATCCTCTGCCTCGCCGCTCGGACGGCAATAGACCGGCTCGCCATGTCCACGATGTGTCGCCGCACTTATACTCTAGCTACTCACAATCGCTCTCCTACCATTCCTTCCTCGACAAGCTACAGTCGAACAATTCTCCGGGCAATACCACAGCGACAACATTCACAACTACAACTACAGCGAAGATGGCGATCTACACATCGAGGCGGTACCAGAACGGCTCTCTTCTTCCCTGGCCAAGGCGTCCAGCGAGTAGGCATGCTGACTCCATGGCTCGAGGCCTTCCCTTCGACGGCGTCGCAGCTACGAGACGAGATTGACGAGTATATGGGCTATAAGCTCTCCGACGTCATCCAGCATGGGCCATCTAGGCTACTTACCGAGACACCAAATGCGCAACCCGCCATCATGGCTACCTCCATATTCATCCTGCGCATTCTGGAGCGAGAGTTCAACTTCAGAGTCACCGATCACTTTGATGTCACACTGGGTCACTCCTTAGGCGAATTTGCCGCTGTCGTCGCGGGCGGCTACATATCTTTCCAAGACAGTCTATACCTCGTGCGCAAACGGGCAGAGGCCATGACGGAGGCCACGAGACATGCGATCGAACAATACGGCGGCGAGTACGGCATGGTGGCAGTCATTTCCCACCCGGAACATATGGCCAGTCTAATCCAGGCCATTCGGGAGTTTGTCGACATCTCGGCCGGAGACTCGGCGGACCTACCACCCATCGAGCAGGTGTTGATAGCCAACATAAACAGCAAGAATCAGATCGTGCTGAGTGGTAATATTGAGCGCATCAAGACACTCATTGCCCACGTCCGCCAGTTTCTTGGCTACGACCCGCGCGCCGTCCGTCTCAAGGCCGATAGTCCATTTCACAGCCCCATCATGAAACCCGCTGTCGCCGTGATGCGCCAGCTTCTGGAAGAACCGAGTAGGGTGAAAGGTCGCGAGAACGAGGACATGGTGGCGTTCCCCGGACAGTTACCGATTGTCAGCAACGTATCTGCGCGACCAGTCTGCTGCAAAAAGGAGCTTAAGGATCTGCTGGCCCGTGGCTGTCTAGATACAGTTCGCTGGTGGGACAGCATTAAATACCTGGACCAGGAGGCGCGCATACGGCGATGGGTAGGTGTTGGACCAGGCAAGGTCGGTCGCAACCTCGTAGGTAAAGAGGTTGGCATGCGCGGTAAAGATCTGGTCAAGGGTGGAGGGGTATGGGCCATCACGGATCCATCAGATGTTGAGGAGGTTCTGAGAGGACTTGAAGATACTGCAGGTCTCATGGAAGACGACGAATATTCAGAGTGAAATCGCCAAGGTATATACATGGTTCCTGGTTCCGGAGGGGAGCGTGTATGAGGGTCTGCGTTGGAAACTATTGACTGCCTATCATGAGTTACTTGGAGTGTACGCTAATAGGGGATACGTTGCATGAGAGACAAGCAGGTTACGGATGTGCCTCTTAATGAGCGTGGAATAGCATTGAGAGCATTCATCCTTGGAAATTACAAGTCACATACTTTGACTCGGGTTGAGTTAAGCTTATACTGACGTGTACGGGCAATGGTTTCCGAGTTAATGACCGGTTTCAGACAGCCAAGCTAAAGAGAGACATTCCAGCCTCCAGCCGCCTTCGACATGTTCAGACTCCAAATGATAAATAAAACAGACAACCCCCCTATCAAAACTAAGCACTTCCATTCAGATCATCACAATCTTCCGAGCATTTTCTACCGCTTCACTGCGGATCACAGTATAATTGATCATGTTGACTCTGGAAGTAGGAGGTGGGGACTACAAGTTAAGGTTGCCCGCAGGCACCAAGCGAGCATGGAGGCTCCCACTAAGCCGAGCATCCTCTTTCAACCTCCATCTTCGCCAACAAGCTGTTATAACCATGTCCACCGCGATACCTTCAATCGCCTGCCTTGGCGTCATCGGTAGAAACGTAAGCATCACATCACTGCTGCCGTGTATTTCTCTGGATGGTCACTAACACCTCATCTCTTCAGAACAACCCCCTCCACATCTCCATCTTCCCCTCGCTCGACCCCGTGACAAACACATTCGCTCCGATCCGCACACCTCTGCAGTTCTCCCTCCTCCTATCTTCGACCATCGACGTCTTCGACCTGCGCGTGAAGAACAACGCCGTCTCGGGCGTAGGCCTCTCGGGCGACTTTGGCCTGCTGCACGCCGTCGACGACCGCCTCGCCGCTTATGGCTTCGAGACCAACACGGGCGTCCGTATGGTCTGTCTCGTCGACATGCGCGGCCGGCGCGTAGACGGCAACGCCCCAGTGGCTGCTAGTCGGGGCGCTGCTGCGGGCCTGCGCGATGCTGAGCTCAAGCCAGTGTTCCGCGCGATGCAGCACGCATATGTCAAGTTGTTGCAGAACCCGTTTTACGATCCAGATGAGCATGCGCCGCTGGGCGGCAGAGGGGGCAAGAAAATTACAAGTCGCAAGTTTGCTGAAGATATGAAGCGGATAGGCGAGGGCTGGACACCAGGCGTGACAAGTCTTTGAGCTGCGCGGGAAGGAAATAGTGTACGACTAAATCAAGATACAGGTGCATGGCGTTTTGGAGTATGGCATAACGGGATATCCGGTCATAGACTATCTAGATCCTGCCTCGAATGGGCAACTGATTATTTCACGAGATGACCTGTGTGTGCTCGTTCCTAAGTTGCTTGCTGTATGCAAATGCACCCATATGCTCGCTTCCCGTCGACTATCCAAAGGGATAATGCTACTCTACATACTCTTCTGGGAGTTCTTCTTCAAATCCTCTACCCTCCACTTCGACAGTCCAGCCATCTCATCAACCTCCAAACTCTGACCCATGCCTTCATCCTTACTTAGTCGGCTTGCTCCAATTTGATGTTCAATGCGCTGTGAGATGGCACCGCCCTCCCAATGCCTTGCCTCGACGGGTAGTGGCTGCCACCATTCTCCTGTCCTGGCATGCCATTGTGCGCTACATAGTTCCCACAGACGAGAGATTGCTCGCTTATATGCGAACCGCTCATCCTCCCCGGTAAAAGCGCCGGTGTTTGCGAAGTCAACTGGTTTCGTCTGTATTCCAAAGTCTGAGTCCTGGTCTGGATCATAGGACGCGGTACTCGACTTTGTGTCATAATATGCCACGTTGGGTCGGAACGGAGACATCTGATCTTGGTATACTTCGGCGATTGTTTCGGAAATGAGATCATCGGGCTCGTTCGGATTGTTTAACTTCCCCGCTGCAGTGCCCTTCTTCTTTGGAAAGAAAAGAGTGTCCGGCGGGTTCTGGGCTCTGATGATCAGTTTGCAGCGAGCTTCGTAAAGCGCATCCAGGAGCGTGATGAACCGTCGAGCCTCGTTCTTCTTTGCGTGCGTAAGGACGGGAACGTTATCGATGATGAAGGTGTGGTAGGTAGAGGCCATGGTGATATAGTCGGCTGGGCCGAATGTTTCGACGAGGTTTTCGAAGTCCCAGAATACATAACCGTTGTAATGACGAGGAGTATGGACCTTTCGCCCATACACCACGACTGTTGATGGCTCCCACGGAAGTGGTTGAGGGCCCGTCCATGTAAGAGCAGTCTCAATTCGCTCCCACCATGGGTCCTGCTCATCTGTTGACAGATAATAGTTGACCGGCTTCTTTATTATTTTTTCGGGCTTTTCCTGAGCAACGACTTCTTCCACCACGGGTTCGCTCCCGACAGCTTCCCCAGTCACAATCGAGGGACTGCGAGTTTCTTCCTTTCTTCGCCAATCTGTAGCACCTTCCATTTGCCAAAAGTCGCATCTAGCCTTTAGGACTTCGAGAAAGTTTGCAAAGTCGCTGGTTGAACCATATAGTTCGCCTTGAGCACGCACTGCACTACCGAAAAACCTGCGAATCAGGCCCTTTGTCGGGGCAGGTGTATAATCCACGCCAGTAGCATTCTGCAGCTCTTCTGGCATACGGTTCGAAGATGCGATGAGGACGCCGCCCAGCTGGAAGAAGGCAATGAAGAGGTGGCTGAGGATTTTGCTGGCTGCTTTATCAGGCAACTGGAACTCGTCAAGGAATAGGATGGGCGACTCATCGACCAACTTCTTGGCCATCCATAATATAGAGTAGTCGGTCTCACCCCCTGTGACTCCGGCATTTGTTTTTCGGTGATGCTCGAGCTGTGAGATGGTGTAGAGCATAAACGTACTGAAGTGCCATCTCCGCTTCCGCTCAGTTGGCAGACCATCAGCAAGTAGGTCAAGGAGCATTGACTTTCCGGTGCCTACTTCTCCTGACAGGAACAGGCCTTTGGGTGAGTCTATCTCAATCGCCGACTCATGATTCATAAGTACTCGAGTCAAGGCAAGACTCTCTTTTCCTTCAGGCGTTGCGAGGAGGTGTTTGAAGAGCGGATTTCGCCATATCGAGTGATTGCGTAATGCAAGAATATTGCCATCGTCCTCTCCCTCTTCTTTGGTTTTTTTCTCTGTTAAACGAGCAGCCTGTCTCAGGCGTTGGCGATATTCGGTCTGAGGGGAATAGTCCTTGATGCGGAGATATATCTTGTGTAAGTGCCTAGCAAGTCGGTGCTGAGAGGGATCTGGGGCGTAAAGACCAGCAGCCACATGAGTTTGATACTTGACAAGAGGATCGGTTATGATCACCGCCGTTGAGAACCGTCTCATTTTCAAGCCGTTATTTGATCGTTACTTTGTTTGGAGGTGAGTTAATAACGGGATCTAACCTACCTTAGTGTGCTGGACGTAGGGTAGGCGTTGATCGGAATCCCGATCGACCACGTGTTTCGGTGGAAGGACAAGTTTGACAACGTTAATAGTTGTTAAGTAAGTTGTCAATTGGGAAGTGTTTAGTTTCTGACAATTGCGTGTTGAGGTTAAGTTTAGAGAAGTTGACGGTTGGGCTGTGGGCTGTGAGTGGCGATCGGTTCAACGTCGCGATCTACCGATTGATCTGGCTGTTATCAGATCGTGAGCATGCCGTACGCATCATCGACTTAGGTAAGTTGGTAATACCTATTGAAATAACGCCTGAGATTGCTGCAAAATAGCACGAACCGCTTGATGAAATCCCTCTACACAAATAAATCAAATGTCCAACTGCATAGAACCCGAAAACAACAGCCACCTCGCGCTATTATAACTGCGGTGGTTGTACATACCTCAAGGAAGTGAATTCATCGCTGATTGTCAAGATGTATACATGTATCGAGGTGCCGGATGTACCTGACAACGAGGCTTTGTCTCAACCCCAGCTCTCACTAAGGCAAGGTACCGCAAGCCCAAAGATACCTCAAACAGAGGCTCTGCCTCAAGCTGTCTGCATGCGATATCCAGTGGGGCTTGTGCCTCTAGAGGCTGAATGCAGAGGCCCTGATTGGTGTGTAAGTGGCTGAGCAACTGTAGCTTTCAAGGGGTTGCAAGGCAATGCCAGCTCAGCACAGCAGCTCTAGCACACCTCAAAAAGGGCATCAGCACATTTTCAGCCAACCACAACGCGCCAAACATAGCCGTAGCTAGGTGACCCAGCGACCTATTTTGTTGATCGATTGGCTCCTGATGCACGCTTCATCACTGCTCTCTACAGGCTTCGACCAGCACAAGCCCAGTTTTCTCTCCATCCAACCCATACCATCCAGTCCATCACCTCAAAAAGTCACCGCTCACACTCTTCCATTAACGTCAACGATCCATCACGATCTCCGTCACGTTTACGCCGCAAAATGCCTCTATGACTACGCGGCTGATTCCATCGCCATTCTATCCCGACACGTCCTATTTCGCGACCTCCTTCTCTTTTTCTGATACAACCATCGATATCGACTACTAAGTTTGCGATCCGCCCAAAATGTTTTCTCCGCCTGTCGCTCAAGGCGGCCCAGCGACGGCGACTCGTTCACGACGTCGCCAACGCCCTGCTAGCTCTGAACGTGCCACCCAGCAGCCCAAAGCCAAGAGACAGAGGCTACCCTTGACCGAGCAGACTTTTGTCAATCCTGATGCCCAGCAGGATATGATCGAGGTCAAGACCGACGGCAAGGTCGCGACTCTACCAGCCAAAAACAAAAACACTGAGCCACCTGAGAGCCTCAGCCCAGTTTTGCGCAAGGAATTGAATGTCCGCGCAAAGAAGGCAAAGCACGGCGACCGTGCCGCCAACAAAGGTGACGGAAGTCTTGTTTTGGTAAGAATTAAAGATACCTTCCTGTACTGGTCATGTCGCATACTAACCGTGGTCTCGTACAGACAAGCACAAACGCATACACAGTCAGCAAGCTTCCAGCTCTACCCGACAGAATTCGAACCGACTGGTCAGGTAAGTCCATAGTCAGCGCAGTTTAACTATTCAATGGTCTGCTCACTTTCATCATTGCAGCCTACCAAACCGCCGATATCTTCTCCACAGGATATGCACTATCCCTAACTCAAACCCACGCCCTCGTCTGGCCCTACGCATCGACATCGCAATCACCCGAAACATTCTCCTTTACCCTCCCCTCAACGTCTAAACCGAACGACGTCCTTCCTGTAGGATGTCTTGTATCGCCATCCGCATCATCGGCAGAGCCTGGCCTGGTGGTGGTTATGGGAGGCAGCGGAAAAGTCGTATACTGGGAGTCTATTGCGAGTGCGGCCACATTTGTTTTCATGAAGAAGGACCGTACTGGTGTCGAGTATACCATCTCGGGATTGCAGTCTGGGGAAAAGGTTGTGGCTATTACCAACGCCGAATCTGCCGGTTTTATTCTCACCTTCAACTCCGGACGCCTTGCGTACATGAATGTGCGTGACAGCCAAGGCCGACCTGCCATCTCAGTGCAATTTTTGCGCAACACCTTGTCGCCCCCTACTGGCGGAATCTTTGGCAGCATTCGGCATGCATTTCAGCATCTATCCCTCAAAGGAGATGTTGCAGCCGTCCGAGCTGATCGGTCTGCACGAACAGGCGAAAGGAATATCGTGGCCCTTACGGGCAAAGGACGACTTCATGCCTGGAGGGTGCATCGCGGAGGTCATAACGAGATTATCGGTGATGCAGACGTGCGCGAGAATATCATTGCTGCGCTTCAAGAGACCGATCCCGTATCTCAAGAATATCCCGAGGAATCTTTCGAGGCCATTGACCTCACCTACGTACCTAAGGGCCTGGAATCGAAATACCTTGAGCTAAGCAGACTCAGCGAGGCTATGGCCACCGATAATTCCTCGATCCAACACCTGCTAATTCTAGTCAGCTTGACCCTGCGAAGCACTTCCCGTTACGCATTGGTCGAAGCTATCCTGACCCCTCAAGACTGCCGCATCGGCATGATTCGCCCTATAACCTCTTATAGTGCCTCATTCTCATCCTCTCAACTATCCGAAACACCCCGACCACGTCTATATCTCCCTCGCCCAGCTCTGGTTGCGTTCATCGTCTTCGACCGCGCAACCGTCATTGCATCGATTGCCATTCCTCCTCAGTCTCCTGAATCGCAGCTCCAAACCGACAGTCACATCCTACCCGCCGCCTACGAAGACGTTATTGATTTCCGCGAAGATGACGTTCACGAGATCATTGGCTCTGGATTTGAGGAAATGGCGCCTGTTTCTAGCCATGAGGAGTATCGACTACATCGACCCAAGAGCAAGAACCCAGCCGTAGTCCTTATGGTTCGGGGAGCTGGTGCAGTGCGAATCGTGACAACCGACGTGGATAAGTTTGCTAGTGACCAACCACCAAAAGTTTCCGCGAAGAGCAAGATCGAGCAGGCTGTTTTCTTTGGTGCGAAACAAGACAACCCCTTAATTTTTGATGGCCGACAGGAAATCAAGTTTTCCGACGAGGAAGTCGCCCAAGCCGCACTTGAGGTCAGTCACGAGATCTTAAGTTCAAGCACTCCCTTTATCTCGACCCTCCCGGCTTCGTTGGAGGACAACCTGCGAGCCCGATCAAACGCCCTGGAGAGGTTGATAACCCAGCTCAGAATTATTGGGGCGGATCTTGACCGTAAGACACGGTGGAGTTTGTTGTATAATGCCGAAAAGATGCACGTGGCTACCATGCTCTGGAGGCGACATGAGGCCTTTACAGCAGCACGACCCGCGAATGACAAGAAGAGTCTCATCGGCACCATCGTCGAGTTTATCCATCAAGATCAGAAGCACAACCCCGTTGTTAAGATTGGCGAGGTTGATCGAGTCCGCCACTGGTTTATCAACGACGTCTTCCGCCTCGAACTGTTTGTTGCTTGGGCGTATGAAGTCATCAAGACTTTGTACAAGGACCATCTGCTTGACGATGCCAAGGTCAATGTCATGATTTACGAAGCTATTCAAGTCAACACTTGCACACATTCAGCAGCTCTTGAATTTCGAAAGAACAACCTTAGCTCTTACGGCCTTGGATTCGAAGAACTACGCCTGGGAATCCTCCGCGATGGATACGAGGATCTTCCTGAACCTTGGACTAGCTCTCAGTATGTTGCCAACAACGCTAAACGCCTAGTCGATCTCTCAGATCAATGGGTGCTCAAGAACCACGACGCTGGGGACTCGTCCAAGTCATCGAACCAACCCGATCCCAAAATCGTATCCAAGATTTTCGAGGAACTGCCAGCTCTTATTGATGGAATGCTTACTTCAGTCCTGGAATATGCTCGTTGGTCAGCAACACAGCCCGACCAGAAAACTATGTCGCAGCATTTCGCAAAGGTGTATCAGACTGATCGATTCGAGAAGCCTCTTGCTTTGGCACGGTCGGGCAAGTGGGAAGAGGGCGCATCCATTGCCGAGAAGCACGAATGTCTCCGTGCCCTATCCGTCATTCTGTTGGATCATATCCAGGCACTCGAAGATCGCCTTGCTGAGCCCGGACTTTCCCTGGTGGAAACGCAAAATCTCAAGCGACTCAGGGACGGCAAGAAGGCTAAGCTGGAGAATAGCTTTACCACTTACGGCCAAGGTTTTGCGTTTCCCGCATATGAGTTCCTGCTTCAAAAACATGGAGTTGAGAACGTGTTGGAATTTGACCTCGACAAGCACGGTTACAAGACGCAGTTCCTTCGTAGCAAGCCCGAACTGGCCAGAATCTCGTGGATCAACGATGTGCAGCAGGAGAAGGACGTCGGCCACAGCGCTGAGACGCTTGTAACCCTTGCGCTTACCAAAGAGCAGCAGGTGTGGAACAAGAAGATTGAGCTGAGTCTTGGAAAGCTTGCTCTCCTTGCCGAACTCGAAGAAAAGGACACTAAAGCTGGCGGTCTCAAAGTTAACGCCGACGAGGCGCGTACTGAAGAACAGCTCAAGAGGGTCGATCGAGAATTGGTTGCGATCAGGATTCAAGATCAACTATACCACCAAGTTCTCCCCAGCACATACGAAGCTGTGGATGAAGCAGCGGCGCTCAACTTTGCGATGGAGGTTCACAGCATGAATATTCCTCGGCGTCAAAAGACTCAGCACCAGATCTTTGAGGATGGTATGAAGCGTCTTCTGAAGCATGAGGCTCTGGATGCTATGACACTTATTGATCTTCTCACTTTAATTTACCTCAAGCCTGAGTCACGAGCCGAAATTCCTAACCCGTTTTGGCTTGCTCTCCTGGTTGCCGAGAGCAGCTGCCACGGTGATGAGGTCAAGGAGGCCAAGCGAATGATTTGGAGGCGACTACTCATCCGCGATGATTGGGCCAGGATCAACGACACCCAACTCAAGGATGATCGTGAGGTGGTTGAGAGATTGGCAGACACGGAGCTCTATACTATGCTTACCGACTGCATCAGCTTTCGTAAGTTTGACCCTTGTCTTGATATGGGAAAAGCCTTTACTGACCAGAAGCCAGAAAACCCGCGAGAGCCTTTCCGACCCCTGGCTCCCCACGAGGCTTTGGGCGCCTTTACCGAGAACCTGGACCGCAGGTTCCGCGACTTTGAGTCATCTTTCCGGACGAAGCTGATCGACATCATGAAGCATGAGGATAAGATTCTTCATCAGTTTATCGAGAAGAACCGCCTCGGCGAATGGGTTCGCACCACCTTCGAAGCCGCTCGAGCAGAGTTGGGCAACACTATGGACACCGCCACTAAGAATGCCGCTGTCATTAATGTTGTCGAAACCCGCAACCCCTTGGCTGGCTCCATATTTGATGACGGCAAGCCATTTGCAGTGAATCCTGCCGGGCGACTCTAGGTGACTTGTTGAAGTCGGTATTTCACTTGGTGCCTGGCTTTCCCACAGTTATTTCACGTGTACAATACAACACTACGCGGCACCGCACCAAGATGCGGGCTACTTTCAATGCCATCATCCAGGCATTCACAAACCCAATTACGTCGATACTATTGCAAAGTAACACGCATGCATGCATAACAAGAAAAAGGGGGCTCTATTGGATTGGTTTAGGAGAAGAACCCGGTTATGGTTCTTCTGCGTTCTGGGAAAGGCATGTTTCGTTGTTGAGTTTATTCTTTCTGTTTTAACCCTGTCTCTCATGTTTGAATCTTGTGAAGAGTAGTATCATCTCATATAGATGGGAGTAGGGGGTTTAGTTGGCAGTCTGGCTACCGTCTTAAAAGCACGACGGAGTCAGGTTGTCGTTATGTTAATAAAGGCTCCTTCTTGAGCATGCAGCTCATTTACATGGTAGTCGTGTATACATCTACTTTGCGTCTTACTTGTATCAGATTGAAAAAAGATGTCACGTTAAATCGTCAACCAGTCATCTGGACACAACAGTTTGAACTCCAGTCTTGATTCATTCCGGCATCATGTACATAATCCATACGCCACATCATAACCCCGGCACCCGATTTCATACTTGATCGAGTCCGACATCACTCCTTTTGACCCTGGGGACCATACCGTGCGGAGTAGGCAACTGTTGGCGATGCCCAATCCAAAAACCGAAACCGAAACCGAAACTTGTAACCCTCTAGGACTACGCAGCTCAAAAAAGAAAGCCGTTCATTCGTTTGCAGCATAGACTCAGCTGCGTAGCCAAGATAGAATACCGTCAAGATACACATGACTGCTCGAGAACCACAAACCAAGGACGTTGTTGGCAGTGGTCCGGGCAGACCGAGAGAGAGAGAGAGAGAGAGAGAAAAAGGGCGGGGTTTCTTAACCCTGCATCTTTCTTCGCTTGCCGACCTGGGCGGAGAAACCGGTCTTGATAGCGGTGACACTTCGTCGAGAACCACAGTTGTTGCAGGTGATGAAGTACAGACGATTCTCACCCTTGTTGAGCTCGGTATCGGGAGATTTGCAGGTCTTGCAAGTGACATACTCGACTGAGAGAGAAAGAGGATGGTTAGCAACCACATATATGCCGTAACGGGCTATACAAAACTTACTGATGTATTTTCTGACGACGTTCTCAATCTGCTTCTGCTGGAAACGACCCTTGATAACCAGTCTTCGGCTACCGTCAACGGAACCGCTGGTACCCAACTCAGCGAACAAGTAAGCAGTAACATGCTCCTCGGTTCTCTTCATGCGCTTGCAGATATCGGCAATGTTGGCAAAGACAGTTTTTCGGTTACCTTCTCGCATGCATTGAGGAGGAGGAATCTTGTAGCTCTTTGTTCCGGGGGAAACATGATCGGGGTTCCTCTCGGTGAGCTGGTTGAAGAAACGCCCGAGGAGCATGCTGTAGCCAATGGTTTTGGTCTCATCGTGGGCCCAAATACCGGTTCCCTCGTGCATGTCACCCTCCTGCTCTTGAGGGACCTCCTCGACCTCCTCACCTTCCTTGAGCTCGAGCTTCTCAAGCTGCTTGGTGAAGTCGTCCTCCTTAGGGGCCTTCTTCTTCTTCTTCTTCTTCAGAGTCAGGTCGAGACCTCCATCCTCGGCCGGGGCAGCATCCTCAGCAGGGGCGGCGTCGGCGTCGGCGTCGGCGTCTGCATCGGCATCTGCATCATCGACCTTCTTGGACTTCTTCTTTTTCTTCTTAAGTAGGGAAAGGTCGAGAGCACCGTCCTCAGCTGCGGGAAGTTCCTCAGCGGCTGTCGTTTGCGAGTCAGTAAAGGACTCAAGGGCGGCAGAAAGCGGCGGCGTACGAGGCGTATGGGACTGAGCCGAGTCCTTGGGTTCTTCGGTAGCATTGACCATGGTCACGGAACCGTCAGCGTCGACTACTACTTGTTCGTCGGTAAAAGCAACGGATTTGCGAGATTTGCGTTCGGTTGGTGCCTGTGAACCAAGAAAAATAAAATAATGTTAGTAGAGGACTCGTTTGAGGAAGATGGAATTGATTTCCGGTCGGGAAGGATGGATGATGATGATGGTGAAGGTGGCGGTTGGGAAAATGTGAGTCAAAGGCCCAGACTGTAAAATAAATCGAATGGAGGTCAAATCGCCTGTTCTCCCCCCAGAGGTACTTTCACACCAGAGAGTGATAGTGGGGTAAAAAACAATATTGTGAAGCATGATAGGCTCGTTGATAGGGTGTTGGAGGGTTTTGGAGGGGTAAAAGATTGGGCCTGTGCGGTCCGAAGGGTACAAAAGACACTGCCATGAGAGCCTGGCACCAGCAACTTGAGGTTTGAAGCCAGGCCTTATGCGTATTGTGGTAATGGGTAGGCCGTGTTTGGTATACCAGGCTTTCAAGCATGGTCGATAAAGGAGTGTATAGGTGTTGTGGTGCAGTCTTGTCACTAACCTCGCCCTCCATGATTGCCTGAGACTGTTTCTTGGCCTGCTGCTTCGGCGCGCAGTTATTGTACCGGGGATTTTTTTGGAACTGGCTGTGGGTGTCTCAAATGAGCTTCTTCGTATAAGGTGGTGGAAAGCTTCCTCGTTCAGGGTTTCTCGCGCAACTGTCGTAGGTAATATTTCCTTATGGCAAAAATTTCGCGCGATGCTGGTCTCCTTCTTCTGATGGTTTCTGTTGCGGTTTACAAGGTAGAAGAATGTTGGTCAAACGTCATGGGCGGGAGGATCGATACCTTGAGTCAACCGCAGGCGCAAGCGGACCCCGGGCAGCTTCACGACGACAGGTCACGCGCTCGATCACGTGTGATCAGACGGATCCCATCTCAACCAATCAAATAGGAGGCTGGTTATAGCTCCCCCCAGTTCCTGTCGGAATATAGCTCCGCGCCCCGGTGCGACTGCGGTTCTGACGACGGTGACGAGCATCTCCTCGGTCCATATTCAGCTGTCGATTGTCGCAATTCAGAATAATCTGGTGCCGCTGAAAAAGCCTCTCAGCTATTCCTCTTCTTGTTAAAAACTTGGGTTTTCCTGCCTCATGCATAGGAGCTCCCCCAGCTAGGCTACTTCACTTGCCCGGTTGTTGTCGACCAAAGCAACCTGTGATCTCAACGGCTGCCATCATCCACCCTCTCGCTCCGAACACGGCCTCAACGGTTTCTACTATACGACTCGACCATACCACGTGTCTACTTGATACCTTGCCGTATGAATATCTGACTGTACCTAAAACCGTCAACATGGCCGCGGACTCTTCTCTCGTCGACCTCCATGATGCGTCCATGTCGGACGACAAGGACGATCTCGATTCTCTCCCCTCCATTTCCACCGACGACATCTACTCCGATACTTCCGATTCAGACGCGCAGGCCGAATGGGAGCGCAGTCTCGAGCAGCTACAACTGATAATGACAATGATGGTTGTTCCCTGGATGGGTAAATACTTTGGTCGCAAGTTTGCATACTGGAGTGAGTCCCCTGAGCTTTCTTCGGACAGCTATCTCGGGTGACAAGATTTCTAACCGCTTGATATCTAGGCTGGTCACGATACATGGAATGGGCACATAACGTCGACGTTCGAATGACAAATAAGGCAGCGTTCAAGGCAGCGGGTGTGGTGGAGACAGCTGCGACGTTATAACGACATACGTTAGACATGAATAGTTATTAAAGGTAGACACATGTTTGACGTTTCGTCTAGGAGCCTTGTATAGCCTTAAAACGGTGTTGGGGTATGTATTTTTGCATGTTTTATAGTAGATGATTCTAAGTGTTACGTTCACATGGCCGGCGCCCTTTCAACAAAATTACTTTCAGCACGAAGCCGCCGTGGTAGCGGACAGCTTAATAAGAAGATGCATAAAAACCATGGGGGGACAAACATGCTTGTATGGAAAGCCTGAATTACTACATAATAATCGTTACCCTTGTCCAACTCCTGTACTGAACATACAACTCTCTCTACTCTCATACAAAAAATAACACATTCAAATATTCCTGGTATAATAATCCCCACACCCAGAAGGGTTTCTTTGTGCTAGTACGGCTCTATCAATGTCCTCAAGAGTTCGCTGTGCCTTGCTGGTGGTCCACGTGTAACGGTCTATCCAAAACAACCAGCACAGTGTTCCATAGGTTTTGTGTAGCCATGCCGCTTGCACTATCGGGCTTGGGCAAGCGACCAACATGACCATGGCGGCGTACCTTTCATGCAGCTGAGCGCTGTATCGTGATGTGGTTTCTCGATACTTGTGTCACTCATCAGACACTGGATGAAATCTGGGACATGGATGGCCTTGAAGCAGCACTGCGGAGAGAGCCAAAAGTATTGCGCGCATTCCGAATAGTGATGAACAAGCTTCCAGATACGCAGGCGAACAGGAACCACACGAAGACAGTGCTTGCCTGTAGCCGACGACAACGTCCTTCGTCACTCTCTGAACCCCATGCGATCCAGTCTGATGGCAGAGCTTTGGGGTTGATCTCTCCACAGTTGACGACACGCAGCTTAGCTGCAAGAACAATAGCACCGATAAAAGTGAAGAGGACAGCAACACTGTCCAGGGGTAGCTGCATGAGTGGTTTGTCGAGGGCAGAAACGAAGAAAGCGAGGAGGCCGATGATGCAAACGATCCAGCAGATAATTGCAACAAACATGATGAAGTTGACAGCAGCAGTTGCAGAGCCTGTAGCGTCAATGCTGGATGCAATGACGCTACCGGTAAGAGCTGTTAGGAGGAGCGTCATGAGCAGCGCGGTACCACGCAGGATCATCTGAATAAGGTTGTAACGCATGATGGGCAATCAATGCTGGGTATCAGAGCTACGCTACGCTATGATGGAGTTGATGTGTAGTGGCACAGTAGTTGTGACACTACGTGAGGGTTGCTGAAGCCACTGCGCTATGGTTGTGTAGGCAGGCAAGGATAGAGTTGTTCGATGTGCTCGCAGCGATGATATTCTGATAGTCTGATAGAGCGGATTAACGACCAAGCTATTGTTGATCGACAGCAAAGCTGGGAGCAATGCGGGGGATGATGACGATGTCTGGGCTACCGTGGTGAGGCTGCGATGCATGTGGAGTTGAATTGAGGTGAAAATGGTTGGGATTGTCCCTGAGACGCTGGTGATGGGGTCGTGGTTGGTTATCACCTCATCTCTCATTGCGCGTCGCCATTGCCCAAGCAACCGTTTGACATTTTAAGCTCAAACCAGGCGGGCTTGCTCTTAGCCGCTTCTGCAGCGCCTGTACTTGATTGCAGCATATTTGATGGCTCCTTAACAGATCAAGAATACGAATACGCCTGGGCAGAACATTTTATTTTCACTCATTCTCACAACCTCGCGATACTGCTTCGGCTGCATCATCGTCACGAGTGACCAAGAATTATGAACCAATCGTAATCTCTAAGAAATGCCAGTCAAGACATTTTATTTTTAACATTCCATAACCGCTACAGAACAACAGCTCAGTAACCAAAAGCAAGTTTACGGGCCATCGTTTCTCGGTACAGAAACGTGTCTTGTGTTTGCGTTTGCGCTCTCTTCCAATGTTTGTTTTGTGCAGCGCTCATATATATACTGTTCATTCTTTAGCTTGATAAACTCATGCTGCACCCCAGAGTGGCGCTGGTGGTGGTGGTGGTGGTGGTTGGCAGGTGGACGGAATGGCAGCGGCTAAAGACATCCTTGGAGGCTGCTTGGTAAGTGGCCTAGAGACAAAAGAAGCAGTAGTCTGCGACGTTCAATGTCCATTCACGTAGGTAAGCTAGTAAGGCAGTATGCAGCCCATTCGGCGGCGGCAGCTGCACACAAGGGTCCTTCCGCCCCTCCTTCCCCTCATCAGTCTTGCCATTTACTGGATAGTTAGACCGTCACTTTACTTTCTACAACTCCGTATGACACTACCATTTACATACCAACCGCCATCTACTAAAGCTTCACTCAACCAGAGGCTTAAACAAGGTTTCAACACCCTCCACTTTCAGCTGGCCATTCATCAGTCATCATTGGCGCCGCGACGCAGACTCACTCAATTGAATTTCCGTTCTGGCGGAAGAGGCATCTGGCTGTTCAACTGCCGTACGCCATAGGCTATCCTATCCACGCTCTCGGGCTCACCAAGCCATCTACGGATAGTCTGCATCGGTCGCTATCAGAACTCGGTGGCGCCTTTGCCTTCCAGCCCAGCCGGTTCGAGAATGCCCGCGGAATGGACGCGGCATTACCAGGGATCCCCTATCACAAATATTTACTGACTTTCTTACTCTCCTGGACTGGACCGCCGTTCCAAACATTTTCGAGAACCTGGTCAACTCCGCGGCACACGAATCTGGTATCATTGCCTCGTCAGCCTAGCAGTGATGCATCTTGCCACTGCTAACCAAAGCTTCCATGATGTTACGTTTGATGAGTAAACTTTCGTTGCCAGTCCACCGCACTGACCGGACTTTATGTCCGTTATTTGACCCTAAGACATGCGCTTGGTTCAGAAAGGTATGCCGCGACATCTCCAACCGGCACTGCATGCTTCTGCCGTCATAGGCCGGAACGCGGCGCGCAGATCTGCCAGGCCTCGTTATACGGTTATACCTACCTACTCAGCAGATAGTGGGTCCCGACAATTCACGGGAACCCTCAACATGAGGGCCAAAATGCCTGCCATGGACGGCCACTTGCAAGACATATTGCAAAAAGCCGCCTGTGACACCAAGTGGACTTGTTGCTACACCATTCCATCCAATCCACTCAGGGACCAGGAAGGCCTCGTATCCCGCCTTGTTGACAAGTTGTAGCCCTGGTGCAACCCTCACCGCTACTACTATTGGACAAAATCATCCTTGTTGCAGCTGTCAATCTCATATCCGAAGAGGGATCGCTGGATAGATCCGCTGTCAGTATCTGCAGCAAAGAGCCTCATCGACTTCATCAGTCTGAGCATTACACGGGAATGGTCTTACGAAAATCGCATCTTGATGGTATCGTCGACTACAGACGTCACTCTTTACCGCTTCGATTCACCAAGCGGCAGTGCTCCCACCTACCGAGCCACCGGTTCTTCCACAAACTCTGTTGACGATGCCCCTTAGCAAAACCCCGACAGGTGACGGCAGGATTGCGGGCACAGCAAGTTCTTCCAGCTCTTCGGGTCTTTGCTTCCAGAGCCTCGGGATATTTCATGTCCATCTCTACCAGATTGGGCTTAAACCTACGGTCTGAGAGAAGCCGTCCACATTCGACATTACCCCTTTCTCTAGACCTCTTGCAGCAGAGTATGCTGCTGCCGTGCTTCCATAAACCCGATGTACCAGATACTTGGGCGCTCTTGGGCAACGCCCTTTGTGAGGCGGCGTGAAGTGAAATAACGTTTCCTTGGCGCGAGGCTATTCTTCTTCTCACTCACCGCCTCGCCTTTCGCACCATCCTCAGAGAAGCAAATCACTAGCCTTGCCTCTTGAAGCAGTGCACGCTGCCTCTTCCGGAAGTCTTCTGGAAGCTCCTTAGGCTTCTAACCCAACTGCTCGACACGGCATGCTTCTACACGCCTCCCCCGTATTAGAGTTTCAAAACTTCAACTTACTGGCAAAGGGGCGTCAATGCCAAGACACCCGTGTCTCCTTGATAGCGTTCTGCACTACGGTGTAGCAGGCGTCACACTCGGGATATCAGACGAGAGATTGCCATGGGACTGAGGCTGTTGATAATGACAGTACGAAGCCTCAACGTCCCAGAACTAAGGATCTTCGTCGAGCCTCAGCTGTGATTCCGTGTGGCTGTTGGAATAGGCGGTCACGTAGCAAAACAGTACTTTTGAAAACTGATTTGCTACATTACTATTCTAAGAAAGTGGCCTTAAGAGGAGAAGAAGAAGAAAGACTCCTGACGTGGTGGGATGGTTAGCAGTCAACCATTCCACAACGGCAATGCTATTTGTTGTGATCAAATTTACGCATAGGATTTGAGGTCGTCGACGAGGCTCTGCAATATTGAAGTCACTCACTTGCCGTGGCCACGCAAAAATATACAGCATAACATTTAATGCCGGAAGCTGAGAATAATGCTTATTGGTTCCCGGGGAATGTTGGTCATGTTGAGCATCATGATGACCAAGCTTGCCTGTCACACCTGATATGTGTTAGGTGTTGAGTCTACTGATAGTTTGGAGATAGAGTTTTCTGGCGTAGGCGCCTATAACGTCCTTTATCCAGCCCTGGGATGGTCAATAATCGGCCGCCGTCCCATTATGGCCAAAACATAATACAAATAGGAGCATCAGCGGCTCTGACCCGAACTCTATTCGTCGTACTTCAACCGAGACAGGATACGGAAATGGTTGCTGGCTCTCACACTAGTCCCTGATCTGGCTCCGTTCTTTGGCGGTGCTGTCCCCCAAATAGCACTTTCTGCAGCCTCTAATCTCTTTGTGCTGATGGGGTTCTGAGAAAGGGAACATTGTGGCGCGACGTTATTGAAGGCGGCGTTACGTTCAGAGCTAGGCTTCCTCTTCTGGACCAGTATCTGATGACATCCCGAGCACTTCGATGTTGAACTTGTAATAGGTCGCCAAGCCTCGGTTCATGAGGACTCAGCAGTACGATTCACCTGAAGATCGTTTTCCATAGCCACGATAATTCGAGACGTTGTTCAGCGGATTTCATTAGTATAACCGTACACGACTGTACAGTTCCATGCTGTGTAGTAGGTGTCGCATTCCTCCGACGTTGCAGATCCTCTAAGCTTTCGTAGCCGGTACAGCTTTGTTTTCAGGTCCACCTTGAACAAGTGTGATGCGAGACAGGCTCACTAATGTGACGCTCACGGACAACTCCGCACAGGCTTTGTTCAAGGCTTCAAGTAGTATGTGTCTATTATGCTTTGTGAAGCGGAGAGAATATTTGCCATTTGGTGGCTACATAGATGCATGCCCACTATTAGACCATGATCTTTGCAAAGTGTTGTCCTGCTCATAATTATGGACGTTCTACGGAGTAGATGTTCGGATCAACCCAACGATTGGGAAGTGAAGTGGGGGTAAACGCCGGCCCCGGGACAATCACGGGGCGACATAAGTCATAACGGGCGGGCGCTGCTGCCGCTCCCACTACCGCTCCCACTACCGCTACGGCGTGCTACAAATGAATAATTAGCTTCGGCCGGGCTCGGGTTGCCTGAATTGTCCGGCAAGGATCTGCATAAGAGCGTTGAATCGCCCTTTATGGAAATGATGCGACTGTCTGGCACATTGCGGCATGGGTAGGCCGTAGTCTGAACTGGTCACACGGATATAATGGACTCAGTGGACTGGCGGTTTTAGTAAGAAGCTATCGAGAGTTAGTGATCGAAGGGCAAACTCAAAGACATAACACCCACAATCATTATTGTCAAAGCATAAAAAGACAAATATGTAACCATCGTTGCTTATACTTTAGCTAAGATCCCCTTAATCGTTAACCTTGTCATGAACAGAATTTACTAGAGTATGCTTTCCACCTTGCTTGAATATCTGCCCACTTATACTCATTTTAGTCCCGCAGAGAAATTGCAAGAACTAACAAGTCATAAAAACATTATGGTAGTTTGAATGTGTCTTTGTAAATTGATTGATCTATATGCCCGATGCTTTGCAAAAACCGCCAAGATACGCTGCGTGGTATTTCTATAGTACATTGATTCTTTGATAAGACAAGAAATATAAAATGGAGTAAGGGAAAAAGTGAAATGGCAAGCCAAGCGAATAAAATGATGCAGCTCTAAGCTAAAACCAAAAGGTGTCCATAAGACATGACTCGAAGATGGAAAGAAAAGAAAAGGTTGTAATTACACAGCGACTTCAAAGGCGCAGGTGACTGACTGACTGCCAGCAGCCGAAGATGATCATCAACATCGGATATATGCAGAAGAAGGGTAATGGTAAGAGAAGAAGATAACAAGATGAAGAGTACAATAATGATGATACAAGTGCAACCGGTGCCCATGAGTCAAGGACAAAGTTCTAAATGACGAATATTAGGGCAATCAAAACTGCCCCGGGCTCGAGTGACCCACATTATCGTCAAGAGTTTAAGACGATGCGACGCGGGCCTGGCATCATGAGTCAAGGTCAACCGTCAAGGGACGAACGAGCAAGATGAAGCCCGACAAGCGACAAGCAAGTGGAAACCGAGGTTAAACGCCACTGCACTGCGCGATTCTGCAGCCGTGCGAGATATGACGGGATATGTTGCATGAAATACAACAACTGGAATTGTTGTCGGAGATTGGAGCCACACGGGAAGGAATAACGGGGCGCCGTGTGAACGATGAACGATGAACGACGCCGACCCACTCAACTAACGGACCACGGATTCAGGAACCGAACCGGGGGGTTTTATGGCGGATCATCCAGGGTTTCTCTCCAACGAGTGGAGTCGTCTCGACATTCTCTTCTTTTTCTTTGCTTCCGCGCTATTGTGGACATAACATGACTTGACATAACTGCTTAGGGCCGCCATGACTTGTAAAACAATGCCACAGCAACGCCATAACAAGTCATGCTATCAGACATTGTCGGACAGTTTGCTCCGAGTAAAGTCGAAACGAGCAGGAGAATACTTCGTCAAATACTATGCATGATAGAAACATGAGAAGGATGGAGTATCTTTGGCACGAGCCCTCAAGTTTCAGTTCTCGATTCTTGGCTATGCATCTAGCTGGCCAGTGGGTAATGCCAAAAGAGGTCGGATATTCGGATTAATATAATCAGGTTTGTACAAGGTCCAGTTGGCCTTGTGGGCATGGACATGGACATGGGGGTGCTTATGGGTAATATTGGTCTGGTGGTCGAGCATCATATCGTCGTTGGCGAAGGAAGAAGAGGAGGAAGAAGAAGAAATAGCTGATCTCTGGGCGCCGAAGAGTGTGTCTGGGCTTGCCCGTTGACGGGATCCTAGCGGGCGATCAAGCGTGGGTATTGTCCCAGTATCGCTTTCGAGCGCTCACTGCTATTTTGTTGCCGGTGAAGCGGTACTGGAAAAAGTTGAAGACGGCGAATTCTTCTCTCGTCATGACATACGAGTCGGGATGTTCAGTCACCTTGTGCCAGGTTCGTGCCAACGCGGCCTCGAGTATTTTGCTAATGGTGGGATCCGAGGAGCCATCAGGACTCTCGCGAGCAATCTCAAGAGCCTGTGCGACACTGGCGTCCTGTTGAGATCGTGCATTGGCGGCGGCGGTGGCGGCCATGGCGGCGGCGGCGGCAGAGTCGAAAGTTGGTGAATGATTGAGGTTGGTGAAGTTGAAGTAGGAAATCTCTTGTTGAGGTTGCCGTTGGGAAGTGACTGGACGGTAGGGAAGATAGTAGTAGGGCTGGGACTGGAATTCTTGGGGAGCGACGGACATCATGGTGGTACTTGTATGTCTAATATAAGCCGGCGAAGTGGATGGGGTTGATGCAGGCGAGTCGCGCATGTATCAGAGAGATTTCCAGGCTAAGAGCTGGAAATAGAGCTCCCCTTGTGGAAAGTAGGTAACTTAGACAAGTGGAGAGACAGGATGGGGTGGGGAGGGGGGGGGCGAGTGGCACTTGTGGGTCGACTGGCTGGGTGGTGATGAGGTTAATGTTGGTCTAAGAGTTGGAACAACGTCTC
>JAALXI010000184.1:0-69941 GCA_012977755.1 Fusarium nurragi | reverse complement strand
AGGCAGCAATGGAGCAGCTATGATAGCGACGCCCCTCCAGTACCCCCTCTGGCCCCCCCTCCCGAGCAAGACTTTAGATACATGCTTCCTGACGACGAGAGACCACGCCCAGTGGAGATGGTCTAGGCTTGATTTGGGAAACGTGTTTGTAGGCGCTGGCGAAAAGAGTCCGGCTTCCTCAAGCCAGGCAAATATTTACGTTGGAGTTGGTGACATATTCGCGGACACATAAGACTAAATGTACACTCAAGATTCTATGTCTATTAATTGATTGATCTCTATGTAATCCCCCTTTTGTGCTTGTGTGAAGTTAGGTCTGCTTGGATGGGAACATCTCCCAGAAACCAATTTCCATCTATGTATTGTTAGTAGAAGTCACATCTGCGGAAATGTAAGGGGTATGTATACCTTGAGAGCATGGATAAAGATCTGCACAAGCTCCTCGATACGTGAAGGAGACTGCAGCTGAATGTGCTTCTCGAGTAGGGCTACACGAGGGTTAACCGGCTATTTCTCGAAAGGATCTGAGCCAAGACTTACCAGAGCCCAGCTTCACAGCATCGGTGTAATCCTCTTCGTTGTAGTTCTTGATCCATGCCCAGTACGTGTTTCCTTCACGCACAGTCTTCTCATGGTCATGCAACATCTTGGCAACGGCGCCGTAGCCAAGAAGGCACGGGGCAAGGGCCATCTGAAGACCCAGCCAATCGCCGTTTTGACCAACATCAAGGACATAGCGGGTGTAGGCGGTACAGGCTGAGGGTAGATGTTTGGTTAGAGATCCGCATGATAGTGAGAGCTGAAGTTTGTTGGCTTACCCTGCTTCTCCGGCGTGGCCCGGATCTGGTCAATGGAGACTCCAAAACCCTCGCAGTATGAAGTATGGAGCTTCAGTTCGTGCATAATATGCTGAACAATTTCTGTTGCCTACGTAGTCATGGTGAGAGAATGTGTCATATAGAAGCAAGAGAACCTACCCTAGAAATATCCTCAACGTTTTGTGCCTTGTAAGCGGCGAGAGCGTTGGCACGTGAGAAGTGAATCTATGAAGTTTTATTAGCCCTGCGTCAATTTCTCTCGTGAGCTGAAGACTGACCAGGTAGAGATAATCCTGGATAATGTAGCCTTTGAATGACTCGAGGGGCAGGGTCCCGTCACCCATGGCCAAGACGAAGGGGTGGTACACAAACTCCTTCCAGACATCGCGAACATCAGGACGCTCAAGAAGCCACTCGATAAAGTAGCCACTGTTGATGGAGTTAGTAAGTGACAGGACAATAAGAGACTTCTTCCACATACGGAGCAAAGGGAAGAGAGTATGTCGAGTGGAAGTGGTTCAAGGGGCCGTGCCCCTTACCTAGTCCAGGTGCTGTTCGAATCGCAGCTTCAATGTATCGACAGGCTGATCGAACAGCCAAGGGCGCGTCAAGCCCCTTAGCTAAGTTAGATGCAATAGCAGCTGATTAGCTTGTTAGCATGTCTCAGCAATCGCTCAAGCCAGTCTATCACTTACAAGCTAGAGAGCATCCCGTGCCATGGGTGCTCGAGCTTGCTTGATATGGACTCTTGACCCTGAAAACCTCTCCATTGCCTCCCACAAGCACATCCACGACTGCAATTTTCTCACCTTCATTCTCTGCCACGCTGAAGTCTTCCTTCATAGGACAGTGGCCACCTTTGACAAGCACCCACTTGGGACCTAGAGCTTGGATGTGCTGCGCTATGGTCTCAAGGTCCTTGACGCCGCGAACATCGGGGACTGCTTTACCGTTTTGAGAGAGAATGAGTATTGCCTCGGGAATGTTTGGTGTGAGGACTGTTGTGTGCGGCAGAAGATGCTTGCACAGATGCTGAATGGCTTCGTTGGGGAGGAGTGTTGCACCAGAAGTCGAAACCATAACCTGCATATACGAGTATGAGACAAATGTCATTATGCAAGTTCAAGACGGACGAAACATACTGGGTCTACAACAAGAGATGAAATCTTGTGCTTGGCAACCATCTTTGCAACCATCTCTATTGTCTCTTTAGAAGCCAGCATGCCTGTCAAGACGTGTTAGCACATCTCACATTGCGGTAAGCTGTTGATCAACTCACCGGTCTTTACGACGTCGACACCAACATCCTCGACACAAGCATCAATCTGCTGAGAAACAAACTCAGTGGGGATAGCATGAATGCGCCTCACGCCCTGAGTGTTTTGCGCAGTCAGGGCTGTGGTAGCTGTCATGGCGTAGCAGCCATGAGCGGCGATGACTTTCTGGTCTGCCTCGAGTCCACTAACCAGAAACGTATCAGTATTTCATTGAGCATGCTTTGATGAAGCTGTATCATGCCCCTTTGACAATATAAGAGGCTCAACTTACGCTCCGCCCGAACTGTCTGACCCCGCTATAACGAGCACTCGTCCCTGTGTCATGATGCCGAGGCTGCCTTGCCTGCAAGAAGAATTATGCTTTGGAAGACTGGTTGAATGGACGACCTGTGGCAATAGCGATATATAGCTTGTAGGTATGAACTAAGATTAGAGCCATCGCATGTTAAGACAGAGCTCTTAATCCCGCTTTTGGCCGCTCACGGCATTGGTGGGGCCCAGTAACTCGCTGTCATCATAGGTCGTTCATATCAGTTCATGATGTTACTTATTAACTACCTTCATGATCACCGCATGCACCGAACAATTGTATGACACCGGCTCGCTCAATATCATAGCCACTTCGTGAAGCTGAGCAATCATTTATGACTCCTTGTAAACACTTTCTGAAGGAGATGGGCAATGCTGTAGTAAATCGTCTCAAGATGCTCAACTCTAGTCGGTCTCTCTACCCCTAAAACAGCTCATAACTGAGCAGCCTCCTCTGACTTTTTTCTTTGCCCGGAACTCCCTGATCCAAATCCCAGTCCAGACACCAGTTCCCTTAGATCCACTGCTCATCACAGAGATATATACAGCTCAAGATCCGCCTACTCCCTCCCCCTTGAATGCACTCGCCATCATCATTGTTGTCATTGGTATCGTGCAGTTGAAACTTTCCAACTTTATCTTGCTTTTGGCTATGTAGAGTCATCTCGAGCTGTCCTCGCCATCATCCTAGCGCCTCAACCTAAGAGGCGATGGTGTAAGATCTGGCGGTGGCGCCAGCGGCTCGCTGATACTGCGCTGCCTCTCTGTCCTATCATCGCCAGAACTGTTCTCGCCTTCGCCGCTTTCTTCTTCACTATCCTCTTGACTGTCGTCATCGCTGCTATCATCGTCATCCTCCTCGTCCTCGTCAAAGACTATTTGTCGCATCACGTTCTTATCAAAAAGGTCTATAACCATCCTCCTCACACCCAATCGATAGTGATTCCATTCCATTGCGCTCATCACTTCCTTAAAAAACTGTGTACTTCGGAAGGCGCTCGGCTTGCGCGATCGCAGCTTTTGAAGATCTGTCAGTGCCTTCTTGTAAAGGACCATATTTCCTAGATCCACAATGAGTTCCAAGACTCTCCTGTTGACATCCGCTTCACTCAACAGAGCGGGTAGTTCTGACGGTTCAAGAGGTGGTCGAGCCGCACGAGGAGGCGGTGGCTCTTGAGCTGTGCGTTGACTCGGCGGCAGAGTAATTGATGTCACCGTCTTTTGCTTCCACGGTGTTAGTGATAGTAGCTTGGATAGGTTATTGGGAATACAGAATCCGAGTGAGCTGCCCATAGGTGTCGTGTTGGCATCCCAGCCGTGCTCAGATAGAATCTCCAGGCCGTGCGTAGAGCGGGATATAAGGCCAAGGACGAAAAACGCAGTGCCACGCAAACTCATCACTTCATGGCACTCAGCAATCTGGATGATGTGCTCCACCACGTCATTTGATTCCAAAAAGGGGGCTCCAAGCTCCATAGATCCGACATTACCGACTGCCCAAAGACACCCCTTAACCTTGGTAAGAATCTCTGCGTCTCCCTTATCCATCCCATGCTCGCGAATCGTAGCAGCGAAATCCTCAAAATGGCCCTTGTCACTGAGAAGTCTACATCCCTCTTGAGTGCGAGTCAACTCTCGGTAGAAGTGTGGCGGTACGTGGTTATCATGGTAGTCCCCATCCATCTCACCGTCGTCGAACAAGCTCATGCGAGGATTGTGCTCATCTGGGTCAATGAGAAACGCCTTGGCCAGGCTTGCCTCAACAACTTTGACATATGTGTCATTCCGTCCTAAGAACCAGTCGTCCATTTCGTTGCTGATATAATCCAGTCCATCCAGGTAATGGTATCCGATAGATGTTGACAAGAAGCGGAGTAGTAAAGGTGCTCCAATCTCGCCTAGATGGTCAAGAGCTGGCCTGCATTCAACAATGTACTCCAGGTAGGTCTTGCGATTACAAGCTTTCTCCAGGATCTTGACAGCTGTTGCACAAACTTCAATCTCGGGATCGTAAAGCTGTGTAACCAAAAGCTGGATGGCCCATTTGGAATCGCCCACTCCACCTTGCCCATTGACCGATGGTACAGGACGGATAGCATATTTTCGAAGGGCATTGGTTGCATGGATTCGAATATCCTTCGTACCTGCTGTCAAGGCCTTTGAAACTAAGACGCGAGGATGACCCTGAATACTATAGTCAAAACTTGAGAGAAGTAGTTTGATAAGGTCGGGCCTCTGCTTCAGGTCGATGATGTGATACATCATGTTGAACATCCTCCATCGTTCTATTAGTTGGAGTCCCTTGGGATCACCGCTTAGAACGCCGAGCATTGAGAAATAACCCGCACTTAGTGTGTCAGTCACTCGGTCTCTTGAGAACATTGGATATTGAGCTGTAAGCCCACTGGTCTGCGCAAGCTGTTAGTACTGAGCGGGAAAATGCTGAAACAATATATCTTACCGGGTCGCATTGTGCCAGGCACTCCGCAATCTGCCTCAGTAACTTGCTGTCTGCTAAGAACTTGACTCCCTCTGGAGATTGGAGCAACGAGTGCATCAGGGCACATCCAGCCCGCACATATTTTTGGGTGGCTCGTGTGTTTTTAACTTCAGCAAACCTGTATTTGAATGGTCGGTAAAAGCTGATGATTCTCTTCATGAATTTGGACGCCTTGATAGCTTCCTCAAGTCGCTTGCCGCTTTGTAAAGGTCCATCAATAATCTTGATGATAGTCTCCCAGTTCCATTTGGCATAGTTAGAGCTGTTGAGTACGTTGCTGTCGATCAACAATTGCCTGAATGTAGCATCATCAAAAACCAAAGATTGATGGGACTTGGGTGCCTCGTCAATTGCGGACAGCTCAGTCGAGTTGTTGCTTGACGAAAACGCCCCGGACAAGGCACCAGATGGCGTGCTTCTGTATAATGTTCGACTGACGCTACTTATTTGGTAAACGATCCCTGATGCGACCCAGTGATTGTCGTTGCCAATGTTCGCTGCCGACGAGAAGAGCTCCGGCAAGAGGTGAAGCTCCGCACTCCAGGATGGAGGTAAGAGACGGCTCGCAAGCTTGAGTACCTCACTAATCAGTAAAGTCGTCTTGCGCTGAAGGGTTGGATTGTCATCTTCTTGAGCAATTTTCAGAAGAACTGGGAGCAGATCTGCTCGGATGAAGACGGCGAGTAACAGGGCCGTGTAGTGCTCGACGAAATTTTGTTCACCACTGTCCTCTTCAGTGAACTGCGAGTGACTCCTGTCCTTTTGGGTTGACTTCAAATTGGCTACTCTGCCATATGTCGTCAATCTTCTACCAGCGAGAAATGATGTTGCCCAAGCAGGTGGCTTGATCCGCAAGAGAGAAAAGATGAGATCAAGAATAGTCTCGCGAACAACATCGCTGGGTAACAGCATGCTTGTGACCAAGGATCGAATTGTCCGTAGGTCATACATACATAGAGCCATCAGTCCTGGCCATGATTTCATAGCTGTTGCAATGGCTTTGGCGTTTTGTTTCATGACGCTTTCGTTGGTAAGGAGGTGGTCAGTAAAGACAGTAAAGAGCACCTCTAGACCATAACCGGGCTGTATAAACTTGCGTTTTCGAGGCGAATCGAGCAAGTATAAGAACGCAGAGGTCAAACTTTCAGGAGCTTTGTAAACGCCTTCTGAAAGAGCCTCGGTCAATGGTCCCAAACCACCAGATGCTACTAACAGTGCTGGATCTTGCACTACAATTTCTGCCAGTGTCTCAATGCAGATAGGTCGTAAGCGGTCTATATCCCCCTCGGCCGGTTGGGGATTTGCCCGTCGATCCTCTCCATGCTCAGCAACCGCAACGACTGTGCGTACGACTGCTCGAGATATCTCCTTGACTCCGCCCTTGACATCGAGAAATGCGCGGACGAATTTGAGAGCCTGCTCACGTTCGACATCCGCTTTTCGATAATTATTCAACGAGCTGGGAATGTCAGTAAAACGAAGCCTCTGTAATCAAAATACATACCGTATAACTAGGTAATCAGTGTTCAGACTACGGATCTTCTTAAGGGATGCCACATCTGAGATGGCGTATCTGATCATTCGATAGCCAGCAGCCACAACCTCGCGGCTTTCGCTCAGAAGCATGACCTGCATGCGGAGCCCAAAGATTGACCAGACCAAGTCGTATTTGAGAGTTGGATATCGCTTGAGAAGATCGACTAGCTGGTTCCCACGCGAGACGTAATACTCGGGCATCATACCTTCAACCTCCAAAGCTTGAAGGAGCTCCGTGAGCGCAAATGTAGGGCTTTCTGTTGGCTCCTCAGCGTCAGACTCTACAACAGATCGCGCCACACTCTGCGGTGAGCGAAGTCCAACAGGCCTCCCAGATTCAATAACATTGCTCTGGGTACGGTTTCTCTTTGGCGTGCCTGGCGGAATCTGTCGCGTTCGTTGGACATCGGAAATCTTCTGTCGTAGGTCTTTGATCCGCAAGTTACTGGCGTTGAGTTCTGCCTCAACCTTTTGCCGTTGCTCCTTGGTCTGCTTCGCTTTCTTAGAGTTCAGCGCCTCGAGCATGTTCTCGCTACCCTCCTTGATTTTCATCTCACGATTGAGACGTTCTTTGAGATTCGCCAGAGCTTGTTCTGCTATCGTGTCCGCATCGTCCTCTTCCACCTTATCCATGAAGCTACTTGGGTATATCGACCCCGCTTCAGTCTTACTTCCAGCCCGACTGCGCAACTCTGAGCTAAAGCTGCCGGGGGCGATATTGAGATTGCTCCCCCTGGCCGCGAAGGAGACCGCCGAAGCCGATAAGTTACGTGCATTGGCCCCATTGGGAGGCTGAAGACCCGAGTCACCCCGATCAAAGCTCGTACGGCCAGACAACTGCTGAGGGAGGTTATGCTGGGAAGATTGGCTCGGAGGGGTCATGCCCTTTTGTGCTGAAGCAGAGGAACTCAGCATGACGACGGCGAGCAGCCCACCGGTTGGGACTGGGCCCGAAGGTGGTGGAGGTGCATTCGTCGATTAAGCGGATCTCTGCTGAATCGAGTGCGAATGATGCGATCGCGGCCAGTGTTCGAAGGCGGTGCGGTTATATCGTTTGGTGGAGGGATAATTCGTTCGCGATACGACAAGGCCGAAGCGAGGGTGAGAGCGAAAGTGATACGACGTGTAGATATGTTTGCCAGCCGCGATTCTGTCGATTGCGCTGGCGAAGAAGCTGTGTGTTGACAGCAAAACCGAGGTTCAAGCTGGAGTTTCGAGAGAGCGGAGTCGTCGCCAACGGTGCGTTACTTGCGTGGGGGTGGTTGCGACGCTTCGTGCACAAGCAAGCAAATGAAGAGGCCACAAGAGTGTGTTGAAAGCTGTGATCGCCGACAGAAGCAAATACCAGATTGATGCCTGTACAGCACGTAGATAGGCCAATATCAGGGCAAAACGAAAGAGGTTCGAGGAGCAGTTTGACAGGGTTTCGAGAAACGAGCGGGAGGTGATTGGAGGATCGAGGACAGAGGTTGTTGAGTTGCGGGCAGCCAGGGCCTAAAGTGGAGGCGGACCCAGCCAGATGGTGATGCATTCCATCTACAGGCACTAAAGATAGCCTTGTCTTCCGTGAAAATGCGCTGTAGCTGCAGGCTTCTTGACTAGAAAGTTTCAGAGATAGATCCGGTACAGTAGCGTGCTGTAGTCGCTAAGAGCTACATCATTAATGGAATCTGGGGATATACTGAAAAATCCTCCATACTTGTACTACCACAACAAGGCACCTCTGATACTGACATTGAGGGTTACACAACAGCCCGAACTCAAAGGAGAATTATGTCGTGATCGTTCGTCTACATCTTAGATTTGTGCTCAGCAACCACCTCACCATGGCCTCTTTATTATCTTCTTCTCCTTTAGAATTAACGGATCTATACATAAACATTCCCACCTACCTCTATATTTCCCGGAGGAAACAATCAAGTTTTCCAGTGGCCCTCGATAAAACGGTCAAAAATAGGCCTCTACATAGACCTCGACAGTATACGTACATATGTTAGGTAGGCAGTCAAGGAGGGCTTATTGCTTGCACTCAATGAGCTGCCAAGGTAGGATCCTGCTTAGGCCTGGTACTCCTCTATATCAGAGATATTTTAGGATAACTCACAGTACCTGTACCTTGGCTTTATCAACATCAGCTGGTATTCTCCCTGTATAGTCGTGTATCTCATCTCTTCTGGAAGTCAAAACGTGCATTTCCCGCAAGAATCATGCGATTCAAAGTCGCATTGCGATAAGATAAACAGCACAAGTCGAGATAAGACCCGAGTCACCGACTTCCATAGCTTCCAGGCGGGCCCCGATACACGGGACTCAGGGCATCGGCGTCCTCCGTAGCCCGGCACTGACCCCCATCGCCCCATGGGAAGACTTCAATACGCTACTAATTGCAGCATCAGGCCTTAACTCTTCGGCCGCAGGCGCTTGTTCTCGATCGCCAACGTCCGTCTCCGTCCGTTGAGCCGCTTGAGGTATTGCTTGGGCCCCAAGTTAGGAGCCGTCATTATCGGCCAGGAGTAGGAGGGGGCTGACATCCCAACCATTCTGATTCTGTATATAGTAAAAGCCATTTTCTCCCTTCTTCGATGTCATATTGCGCTTGACCTTGCCTCCTGAATACTTTACCGTCCGTGACAGTCTACTCACAAGCCTTTTCTGCCATATTGTGTAATTAACACCTTATCTGGTCACCTCCAATATCAACCACACGTTCCCAGACTCATCACACACCACAGCAAGTCTTGTACAGTCTTTCACGATGCCTTACGTATCTGCTGCTCGCTATGGAAAGGACAACGTCCGCGTCTGCAAAGTTGATCGCGATGCCGCAACAGGTGTCCAGACCGTGACAGAGATGACTGTCTGTTGTCTTCTCGAGGGGGAGATTGAGACATCCTACACCAAGGCCGATAACAGTGTTATTGTTGCTACCGACTCTATCAAGAACACCATATATATTACCGCCAAGCAGAACCCCGTCAACCCTCCCGAGTTGTACGCCTCTATCCTCGGTAGCCACTTCATCGAGAAGTATAGCCACATTCATGCCGCCAACATCAACGTCAAGACTGTCCGCTGGTCGCGTCTCGAGGTCGATGGAAAACCTCATCCCCACAGCTTTCTTAAGGACGGCGAGGAGACCCGAAATGTCGAGGTCCGTGTGAGCCGACAGGAGGGTATTGAGATCAAGAGCAACCTTGTTGGTTTGACTGTTCTGAAGAGCACTGGCTCTGCGTTCCACGGATTTGTTCGCGATGAGTACACAACGCTCCCTGAGACTTGGGACCGTATCTTCTCGACCGACGTGGATGCAACGTGGAAGTGGCACAAGTTCAACACCCTTGCTGCTGTCAAAGACTTTACCCCCAAATTCGACAGTGCTCGGGAGGCAGCACGCAACACCACCCTCAAGATCTTTGCTGAGGATGAGAGTGCTAGTGTGCAAGCCACTATGTACAAAATGTGTGATCAAATTCTCGAGATTGTGCCAGAGATCGCTACTGTCACTTATTCACTGCCCAACAAGCATTACTTCGAGATTGGTAAGTTTAGCCTTGTTTTCTTCGCTGGAACATCGGTACTAACCACCATCTAGACCTGAGCTGGCACAAAGGACTCAAGAACACAGGCAAGGACGCCGAGGTTTACGCCCCTCAGTCCAGCCCCAACGGTCTTATCAAGTGCGAAGTGTCTCGGGACAATCTGCAGTCAAAACTATAGGCTTGAGTTGAGGATGTAAAGTGCGTTTTGAAACGATAGATGTCCGGATGCAACAAGATATAATAAATCAGGATAAGGATTGATACCAAGCGACGCACTTAGATTCGAGCGCTAAACATTTGATTATCGATTGAGTTAATTGGCCATAATCTTTTCGTGTACTTGACGTAATGCGTGGAATTGGTAAAAACTGAAGTACCCTAGGAGCCTCATGTCGTGGGTTGTTTTCATGGTCTTGAGTTGTGTGATGATTTAGTCCGGACAAAGCCATATTCAACACAATGAACCCAGATAAAACGAACGAATGACTTATAAGGCGTATACGAAGGACACAAAGATCGGCCAGCTCTCAAATTACCGTGTAAGAGATCACAGCATGAAAAACGTCGATAATTGCTCGATGCTAGGTCATAAACATGCCCAAGATATTGATACAGATAGTACAAAGACTTTCAGTCCGCCCACATTATTTCTACAACACAGCCCCTTCAGCCAATTGGTCGCTCCTGTGCTCTCCTTATAACCTCTTCTTGTCACCCTCACGGACCTTTTCGACAGCCTTCTCCCAGCCCGGCTTGCCCACCTGCACACCACTAAATTTTATCAAGTTCTGTTTGTACGGGTGGGCATCTCCCTCAAAGGCCTTGAGTCTCGCCAATCGCTTGTCTCGTAGTCGGTTCTTGGGCAACATGCCGCGCACAGCCTTGCGCAACACCTCGCTGCCTCCGTGCTGCTCCATGAGCACATCCATCGTCACTTCCTTGAGCTTACCCGGTCGAGTCGAGTGTCGGTAGTAAGGCTTTTGCCACATTTTGCGGCCGGTCGTGTGTAGCGCAGCGCAGTTGGTCACGACAACGTAGTCACCGCAATCGGTTGAGGGATCGAAGATTGGCTTGTGTTTGCCCATGAGGAGAACGGCGATGCGTGATGCGAGACGGCCGAGTGAAGGTGGTGTTACGCCGGGCTGAGTCGAGAGAGTGGCATGAGGGGCGGAAGCAGAGACACCGTGCCATACTCGGGAGTAGGCCAGTTTAGTCTATTTGATATTGGTTAGAACAGGGAAAGCTTTGATATCGAAATTGCTCACCAAACCGAGGACCTGTGACATATTGAAGGTTTCGAGAGATCAATCCCTCACAGAACACCTTCAACTATATTCAATCGCCACGGAGCCGGTGAAGGAGAGGTCGATTTGCCGGAAATGCTGCGTTGCGCTGTATCGCGAGATCTCCCACGCCGAACCCTCAACCAGAAAGTTTGGATCCAGATGCCAAGGATCAATTGCTGAGTCAGGAACGAGGACAGTCACGTGCGAAAAGCTTACACGGTCCCGAAGTCGCTGGCCCACTCACCACTCTCGGGGGGTGGAGATGTGAGCAGCTCCGGACCCCGATGTTGTCACTCGATTGTGGATTTCAAAGCAGCGAACAAAACCCACCCACGTCTACAACCTCCTCATCTAGCGAATGCCTCCTAAGTTTACATCTGCTAGAGGTTTTACAGCTGCATCTCTCTTTGCCATAGCTGGCTATTCAGCATATCAATACCGAACTTCTCGTATCAACTCTAAAACCACGCCCCCCGCATGTAAGTTCTCCAACTTGGTGAATTTCTCTTACACTGCCAGTATGAGACTAATGGATCTACACAGCACCCAGTAAGATGACCGTTGATAACTCGTTTGAGGTGCGCACAAAGCTCAGAAGAATGAGTCATGACTGTGAAAAGGGGACGAGGAGAGTTATTGAGAATTTTCACAATTCCAAGCATACTAATGAAACGTCTTGAAAACAGACCCTCTTTGCTGTTCCGCTGTCATGTGACGGCTGTATCAAGGCGGTTTCAGACTCTTTGTATAAGCTGGGCGGCATTAATAATGTTGAAGGCAACCTGGCGGACCAGTTGATATCAGTTAAGGGCACTGGTAAGCCAAGCTGTCCTCTTGATGCTAGTATACGCTAACTGTGTCAACCTTCCAGCTGCCCCATCAGCTATTGTGGAAGCTATCCAGGCAACTGGCAGAGACGCCATATTACGTGGATCAGGAGCCTCAGACAGTACGTATCGAGCACTTCCTTACCAAGCTAAGTTGCGATAGGCTTGCACTGCTTGTGGAAAATTCGGCGACTTCGGACGTTTGCTTGGCCACTTAGTATCATGTAAGACTAACCTTGTAACTTTTTAGGTGCCGCTGTTAGCATCCTCGAGACATTTGAAGATCCCGTTGATGGCTGGTATGAAGAGCCAAGTCGAGATGTTAGAGGGCTAGCGAGAATGGTGCAAGTCAGCTCGGGGCGAACACTGGTTGACCTGACCATTCATGGCGTATCGCCGGGAACCTATCGAGCTTCAGTCCGCGCATATGGGGACTTGAAGAACGGCGCAGCCTCAACGGGACCGGTGTGGTCAGGAGATGATGGCAGGCCTCGAGGTGACCTCGGTGTTGTCGAGGTCGGCAAGGATGGCCGAGGAGCAACATTCGTAGATCATGAATTCCAAATCTGGGAGGTTATTGGTCATGCTATGGTTCTGACAAGGCAAGAAGAAAAGGGCGAGCCGCTGAAGAACGACAAGAACACAGTTGTTGGTATTATCGCACGCAGCGCTGGCATGTGGGATAACGATAAGACAGTGTGTTCTTGTACCGGCAAGACGCTGTGGGAGGAACGCAGGGATGAGGTTAAGAAGGGAATGCTATGATAACGAGCCATAGGCCAAATCTGAATAGGCTCTCGAGCCATGGACATCGATGCTGAATGGTGCCAAGAAGCTGACGAAGCCCGACTTGTGGTATGATATACACACGTTATTGGAAGCCGTCCGTCCAGTCCACAACTTCTCCGCAAACATGAAACAGAGCCCTTGCCACTGGAGTCTGGTTTAATAGTGACATGTGGAGGATCTGTAACGTGGCGACCGTCCTGCGGCGATATGTGGTGCGACATCTTCTCTGGAGATGAGATCGGGCATGGGTGCCCGCCATGATCATGGTTCGATACTGATCCAAAAGGCAGAAGACATTGGGCATGGCTAGGCTTTGCGGAAGAATTATATCTCGTAATCGGACGTTCCAGAGATATTCGGAAATATTTTTGCTGTTCGAAATCCTCGTGATAAAAACTTGCAAACAGCTGATGCAGGTCTGAGACCAAGGCATAAAGGGTAGGTGAAATATGACATCCAAGGCTTTGGTATCTTGCTGGGATGAAGATGAAACTTCTCAATCAGCCACAGAATCATAAGGCATTATACGAGACAGTGGTGTAAGACTAAGTGACAGCTGCACGATATGTTCCACTGCCCTCTAACGTGAAGTGTGTTACGGTAATCTGGGAGTGAAGGGGGTTGTGGTCAGCAGAAGATCTACCGATTCGACACCGATAGAGCCTCATAGATCAAGGCAAATTCCAGGTGAGTGAGATGAAACGACGGATGGTAAGGTTAGTATACGAGAGTGAAGACAAGACTCGATGCTAGCTCAAACCTCTCCCCTTGGTCTTACAGATGAACTTGAGATTTGATGTGACAATGAGAAACAGGGCAAGGTAAAAAATAAGAAATTGATCGGTGCTGTATCTGGAACCAGCATCTGGAACCAGCATCTGGAGTACAATGATCGTTTTGATAGTGGAGGTACTGATATTAACTATCGCGGAAGGATCCGCTTTAGCAATCGAACAGCTGGGCTAATAGAATGCCTATCCATCTTCAGGGTGCTTGTAATATTGCCTGTAGAAAGGACATCCCCTTCAATTCAAACAACATTCCTTGTAGTCGAAGGTCTAGAAGGCCTATCGTCTTGAGGAATGCTGCTCTAATTAAGCGAGTCCCTTGAGATTAACATACTCCGCATATGTTGAAGAAGCAAGATGTTTTCTATGCAAGGGCCTAATTCATGCCAAAAGGAAGATTCAATCTCAGCACATGCCTTCCGGTAGGAGCGTGTCTCAGATATCTCGTGCCTGGAAATCATGACGTTGAGAAACTTTCTGCTACGTCCCCAGGTCTCGGGTTGTAACCAGCCGGTACCCCTGGCTTGACAGTTTGACAGTTTGACACTTGACTTCCATGGGGGCTCCGGCGCTCCGGATCACCATGTGCCGAAGGGAATAATGCAACATGCACTGCCGCAGTTTCGGCAAGGCCTCAGACAGAGGGAGTCGACCTGTATTGTCGGCCAGCTGAGAAGGCCAGCAGGAGTCAATCCTCCCAGAACCATGCCTGAGCCATGCCTGAGAGACAAGACGAAGAGCCCGGACTGGCGGTACCAACGCAGTACCGGTGTATCACGCAGCTAGATGCGTGTTGAGTGGGCGCATTAGCGTAGAACGCTGGGCGGCAATCGAGGCAAGGGATAGGCGGAGAGAGAATTCTCCAAGATGAAGATGAAAACCACGAGATCAGTCAGTTCAAGACTTCAAGTTATGCCTTTCCCAGAAGACTTTTTATGCCGGCTTGTTCTTTGGCCACAGACGTTAAGATCGCTTGAGTCTCTCTTCCTGGCACGCATGATAGTCTAACCGCTAATATTGAATCTCGGACAAAAGCATTATTACATTTCGTGTTTCTCTCACCGTAGATCCCCTGGTCCTCGCATCTTGGCAAACTGAGTACGTACCACTTGCAAGGCCCCCCCCTCTACCTCGATAAACTATCGTAGATGCATCAAATATGTTAGTCATTGTTAGTTCTCTTTGGGCCTGCAGGGCCCGTCACCTCTGATCTGGCCATAGCAGGGCGCTTAAGCCTAGATTGGAGTCGATCGAGAGGATGGAACGCACGTCATTCGACACCAGCAGCTTGGATGTACGGCCGACTAGTAAGTCGACTGACTGCATTGATCCCACGAGCCACAGCGCTCGACCGGGGGTTTATCAGGGTTTGCATCTGCGGTCGGCAACTTAACGTTGGCGGTAACTAGAGTAGGCGCCAAGGGGTGGGCCGCCCGAGGCCAAGACCCTGAAGCCAGGGCAGTGCCCAATCAAGAGATGCGCCTGGGGGTGACCAGCACCTGTGACAATCGTTGCAGCAGGTGCGTAAAGTGCCCTGTCGTCCAGTCCAAGCAAACCCTGGCATGGCCCAAAGTCATCGATCACAGTTCGCATCGAACCGAACCTTTCGATTCTCTGAGGCATCTGAGAGGCCGAGGAATGCAGTGGTTCGATTCAACAGGAGAGCAAGTTTCATGAGTTGGTATCTACTACTTACGTGAGAAACACATCACATCTAGTCCATCACAATCACAACCGCATCTACGGGGATGATGGTGGTGATACGCAGTCAGTCTTACTCCATGGTCTTGGTCTCATTAGGACATTCATACTTTTCATCTGTGAAATCGCCAATATCCACTGCAATGCCAGTCTCCAAACAATATGAGGATCTTGGGTTCTCAGCTCAAACCCGGGCCGGTATAAGAGTGCAATTCTCTTACACCAGCCTAGCTGTCGATCAGACGTTGCACATGCACTGAGCACAGTCAAACAATTGAGATCTCAGATACCGCCGGAAACATTTCTATAGCAGAGGAAAGAAGAAAAGAAAACATGCAAACCCTTGTAGCACATCCCCCTGGCCCACCGCCGAAGTCTACAGAGTGTGGTTGTAGCAGTCAGGTCCCCTAGGTAGGCCCCATAGCCTGTGTGACAAGTGCCATCCTAGGAACTCGACCAATTCCCATCCTCTCTACGCGCTGAGTCCGCCACTCATCGACTGTCGCCCTGTATGTCATTTCAAGCACCGCTGCATTCAATCACTCCCGTCACCACGCCATTGACTCCTGGATCGCATTGATTTCATGGCTGAATCTGCAAGAAACAGTGGTTGCGATGGTTTCCTTGTTGGAGTTCGATCTGGTCCCATGTGTCTGCGGTTGAACCGGAGAGAAACATCCCACTTATATCGGTGGTTTCTTGGCCTTTTCAAGACATTCCCCTACATTCTTTTTCATCAGGTAGGAAGGATATGGGCGATCATTGCACCAATCGTCGTCAGTACTAGATCCCCAGGACGTATCCGCACCTTTGAAGTCAATGGCCAACACGCACATTGCGAAGCTGATCGGTTCGAGTTGACGGTGGCAACCAACAGCTCTAGAGATACAGCAATACCGGTATACACCAAGAATCGATAGCCAATTGTCTATATCACAGAACAAGCCAATCCCCTCATCGTCTCGCCGCTAAGCTCATCTTCACTTGCCCTTTTCTCCCTCGAGGTAACGCCACTGGCTCGACCGCCAAGCCATTGAGACTTTAACTGCACCAATTGCTTGCTTCAGGCAGGAAAAGACCAACCGTTGTACTCCATCCACTATGTAGCAACACCGCCCCTACCCCTGCAACTTGAGCGCCCCTGTACTTGATAGACCCCTGTACCCCCGTACCGTGCCTAGCGTACCTGGCCCCGCCAGCCAACCCGACCGCCGCACTTTACCTCAGGTCACAGGTGCCGTCCGCCGAATGATAAGTCGGGACAACCCTCACACATCTAAGCGCCCAGTCCCAGGTCCAAGCCCCCTCCATCTCTCTCCCTTGACTTTTGAAATTCTTCTATTTACCCCGAATATCCTCCTGTGCTACACTTTATTCCGGTTATTCTGTTCTCGTGTATACCTTCAACTCTAGCCTCCGCTTGACTCTACTGTCGTGCTTTGCCCTGCAGCGACAATCATGTCGTTGAAACAGGTACGGATACTTCCTACCCCCAGAGACTGCCATCTCTTGCAAGTCAGCCCGCTAACTCACTTGCTTCCAACAGGAAATCGAGACCTGGGTAGCAGCCCTGGGCCGCTACGATAACAACGAATTCGAAGAGGCCGTCAACGAGTTTGGAAAGATTGGTGACACGAGCAAGATTCTCTTCAACATGGGCGTTATTCATGCCACACTCGGCGAGCACGAGAAAGCAGTAGGTTGCTCTTTGCACGGGCTGATAGCTTTTCATTTACTGACTACATTTTCCAGGTTGAAAGTTATCAACGAGCAATTCGACTGGACCAATACCTCGCCGTTGCCTATTTCCAGCAAGGCGTCTCGAACTTCCTCCTCGGCGACTTTGAAGAGGCTCTTGCCAACTTCAACGATACTCTTCTCTACCTCCGTGGCAATGCCATGATCGACTACGCTCAATTAGGTCTCCTTTTCAAGCTCTATTCTTGCGAGGTGCTCTTCAACCGAGGTCTTTGCTACATCTACCTGCAACAGATGGATGCTGGTATGCAAGATCTCACATATGCAGTTAAGGAGAAGGTGGTAGAAGACCACAACGTTATTGATGACGCTATCAGGGAGCAGGCAGAGGTTTGTGCATACTATTTGCATGCGTTGGAAATCTGTCTAACTTGTTTAGGGTTATACCGTCTTCTCCATTCCCGTAGGAGTTGTCTACAGGCCTAACGAAGCCAAAGTACGAAACCTCAAGACGAAGGATTATCTAGGCAAGGCTAGACTTGTCGCCGCTTCAGACCGCGCCAATGCCTTCACAGGATTTGCTGGTTCTGAGATTAAGAATGTCAGTTGTTCTCACTATATATTGAAGGCTTGTTGGCTAACATTCCTTAGGCTGGAAAGACAGAAGTCAAGGACGACCGACCTGCTGATAATATCTCCTTCGCCGCCACAAACCTTGTCAAGCCCGGCCTCCAATCTCGGAAGCAACAGTCAGAACCTCCGACTAACCGAAATGTATTTCCGCCAACACCCCCACCCGAGAATGAGCGCCCATCGCGTGCTGCTTCTGTACGCAACGGGAAGCCTCAGTTGGCTAAACTCAACATCCAACAGGCCGAGCCAAACCGCCGCTATGAGAAAGCAGCTTCGCCTCCCGACAGCCGTTCCCGGCCAATGCCCCAAAGGTCAGCGTCGACTACCAGGACGCCGATGAGGGAGCCTCAGCCTCTACAGATGAGGCCTAGGCAAATTCCTGAGGAAGCAGGGTCACCAGAGGATATCTACGCTATATATCAGGGAACTGATGGTTATCGAAACTCTAGAGGGTCAAATGGCAGCCGACGCCAAAGACAACTACAGTATTCTGAGGAGGAAGATGCCTCAGACTATGAGGGTACCATCAACGAAAACGACTTTGAAATGATCGGCCAGCGTCGAGGTCCCGGCTCTGTTTCGGGTCAACGAAATACTCGCCGACAAGACATCACAAAGATCCGAGTCAAGGTTCATGCCGATGAGGTCAAGCTCATCATGATCTCTCCTGATACCCAATTCGCAACACTAAATGATAAGGTTCGTGACAAGTTCAACATTCGACGCCGTTTCAAGATCAAGGTTAAGGATGAGGATATGCCCAATGGGGACATGATCACTCTAGGTGATCAAGACGACTTGGAGATGGTGATTGATGGCGTCAAAGAGGACGCAAGGAAACAGCGAGCAGAGACAGGAAAGATGGAGGTATGTGGATATTTTCTTCACGAATTTTGCGTCTCATTACTAACATTTCCGCAGATATGGATCTTTGAGCTTTAGACAGATACCCTCACAGCGCGCGTTTGCATTTTGGACATTTACGAACTTTATATCACGATGCGGTGGTCCGCGAGGTAACGAAGAAACCTTCAACAAACCAACCATTTATTTGTTTCATGGCATTCTTAACATTATCTTAATCTTGTACTTTTCAAAGGCATATTACTGTGGCCGGGATACCAAGGATTCCAAGTTAGAGGGTAGCTGGAGTCTGGGGTCTTTGATTTCTATTCATCTAATCACCCATATGAAGGGAGGCAAAGAAAAGAAGGCGGGAGGGCCCAAGAGTTCATATTTAACATCAATCATGACATTATGACAGCACGCTTGAGAATTCACTGTCAAGTTGATTGTGAAGTTCGTAATAGTCGACAGCTTTCTATCAAACTGTACTAATCCGGCTTATTGTAATGACATACGATGTTACAGCTATAATACAATACACCCACAGTCTCGTCAACAGGCACAGGCCCGACATGGTAGCGAAATACTCATATTAACGCCTAGGCATTACTCATGAGGGGTCTCAACAGGCTTCGAGGGCATCGCAGCGGCCTCCTCTAGCCATTGCTGGCGGAGGCTCTCCCCGCCAGAACTCAGTTCATCGAGCAAAGAACGCACAAGAGTAGTACGAGCTCGCCACTCGTCTTGGCCCAGTATGTTGAATAGTATGCGAGATGCTTTGCCGAACGCATGTGGGTTGCCAATGGCAATCAGACGAAGAGTACTATGCAGGTCGAGTCGCTGATCCTCGGGGACACAATCCACGAGGCGGTCAAGAGCCACTTCCCAGTCGTCCATTGTGTCGACAGTGTTGTGCACGAATTCAATCAATTCGCTACGTGGAGTCTCGGCAGCGAGAGCTGCGCGGTAGATAGCAGCAGGAGGACGCCAGAAAAAGTACGGCAGCCTACGGGCTATTTCAGCGACCGAGAGATATCGCGAAGTTTCATGGAGCAGTATTTGGAAGACGTATGATTGCTGCAACGATTTGGATGAAGCCATGGCTGGAACAATATCTAAGGGTTTGGGCCAATCAAGAGTGGTTCTCTGTGGTCGAATGGGGACGTAGTCGCTGGTATCAGATTCAGAGGAGGCAGTGATGGCGTGGACTTGGTCGATTAGGGGGTCCAGAAGGCCATCTCTAATGAAAGCTTGTTCGACTGGTGTTTGTTCGGCGGCTGGTGTGTTGAAGAGGAGATTCCGGTATTGGTGCCGGAAGAAATCGAGCTTCCCTGGATTGAGTTTGATACCACCTCGGGTGAACTTGTAAGTCAACTGCGTCACAAGTCAGTAACACATCATACAATGCGGTTATTCTAGGGAAGCTTTTGCAAAAGGGACGTACGTTTTCTGCAACATCCTCAAGAGTACGTGGTGTCGGAGCGTCTTGTTTGAATGAGGCGCCTAGATTGGCAAGCCAGGACTGCAATGCCATGGGAGGGATGTGGTTGTCCCTGTATGTAGACAGATTGACACTGTCGTGGCGCTTGCTGAGCTTTGTTCCGTCGTTGTTCACGAGAAGACCCAGATGAGCAAAGGTGGGGGGTTCCCAGCGGAACGCCTTGTAGATGGCCAGGTGCTTGGGCGTAGAGATGAGCCATTCCTAGGCAATTGTAAGCAATAGTCTTACCAGCTGGACTTCCGAAAGCACTAACCTCGCCACGGATGACATGTGTGATGTTCATGAGGTGATCGTCAATCACGTTCGCAAGATGATACACAGGGTATCCATCAGACTTCATAAGCACAAAATCTTCTTCAGGATCTTTCTTCTGAAAAGGTCCATAGATGGCGTCTTTGAAACTTGGTGTCCCAAAGCGACCAGAGTCAAAGCGAACAACATGTGTCTCCCCATGGGCAGCTCGCTCATCGGATTCAGCGCGTGGGATGGAGCGACAGGTGCCAGGGTAGGCGGTAGATTTGCCAGCGTCGTGAGCAGCACGCTTCTGAGTTTCGAGGTCCTCTTGTTTACAGAAGCAGCGATATGCGGAGCCGTTGTTGATAAGGGTCTGGGTATGTTCTCTATAGATGTCAAGACGCTCTGACTAAATAGTGCTGTGTTAGTTGGTGTCTTGCTCTTGAGAGGATGAAGACGGGCTTACCTGACGATAGGGTCCGAATGGACCTCCTTTGTCAGGACCTTCACTCCACGAGAGACCGGCCCATTCTAGATCTTTGAAGATGCGTTCTTCGGCGTCTGGTACCAGGCGGCTCTTTGAACAGGTTAGCCAGATTATTCCTCTAATTTGAAACTTCGTATATCTGAAAGATGAGAGTATGATGTACTTGCCTGATCAGTATCCTCGATTCGTACAATGAATTCACCACCCTTTGTTGCCTTTGCCACTAGATTATTGAACAGGGCCGTCCTGAGAGATCCCAAATGCAAATACCCTGTAGGCGATGGTGCAAAACGTGTTCGAATTGGCTGATCGCGTGATTGTCCAAGGATGAATTGCTGGCCGGCTGCCTCTTCCTTACTTCTCGCCTCATTAGCTCTGGGTTTATGGCGTTTCTTTAGGGCGGCCAGCCTCGACGGTTTCTTGGTTGATCCATTTTCCTCCTTTGTCTGTTCAATGGGCTGTTCCGGGGTGCTCTCAGCTGGTGAAGCTGTTGCCGCTACATCAGAGGTTTGGTCATGTTGTCGAACAACTGAGTTTGCAAAGCCTCTATACACTGATGGTGTTGATCGACGAAGTAGTTGAGTTTGTGAGACTCGACTCAATAGCCGCGTTGAGCGGTTTAGCAAGAGTCTCATGGCGGGTGAGAATGTGACACTTATTACAAGCTAAGTAAGTTTGACTGAGTTAGACGACTCTCATGAGACCGAGATATCAGGATGTACGCCACAATGTGGCTGGCAGCCAAGCCAGCGGGCGATAAGAGTTGAATTTTCTTATCAGTGGATATGACCCTGAAGTGTCAAGCGAGCAGAGGAGGCATGTGAAGATGCAAACACCAGGAACACCATTTACTTCACGATCACTTCACAATGTGACTCTAAAGGTTTCTTCTTAATGGTGATTTTACTGGTGTTTCTGCCGCTATTAGTATATCTTCTATATCAAATATGCAGACAGGGTGGGATAATAGGCGTCAACAAACATGACGCATCCAACGTGAAAGTTCAAACACAAATAGCAATAAGTGCAGGCTGCCCAGTTCAAGCAGTGTAATTCTTGTTTGCTTGCTTCTATTTTGTGTAATTTAGGAATCGACTACAAATTTCTTCCCTTGTAACCCACAAGCTCATCATTCAATTAACGCTAAGTAAGACACATTCGTACACATTTCCGGATGATTAAAAACGAAATCTGAGCAACTGTAGGCATCAGGTTTAAAAAAAAAAAAAAAAAAAGGTACGAAGCCAGACGCGAGACTCGAACTCGCAATCTTCTGATTAGACTATGTTGTTGTTAGTGATTGATCTTGAACCAGGAATCGAACTGAAGACTTACAGTCAGACGCGTTAGCCATTACGCCAGCCCGGCTTGGCTATTTTGTTGGAGAATGAACCTGTTATTGTAGGCCATGTATGGCTAATGTGATCATCTCCGTTGCTCAGTTGCGAACCCCCTCGATAGAAAGCTTGTTTGAGACTTGGAACTCGGATGGTGGTTGGGCAACCGAGGGCTGGGTTTAATATAGACACTGTTCTTTCTTGCAGCGGCAATTTTAGAACCGTCTCGACCATCTGCAATACCTGGACAAAGACCTCTTGCTTTATACACCAGCCGACGGATCTCATCATGATCTTGCCCAAGTAAGTGGCCTGAAACAGGATTATATAGCGGCCTTCAAGCAGAATAAGCCATATATCAAGGTTCGAGAATTACAAAAACTAAAACTCAGGCACCGTGAGAACTTAAGCATCATAATTATAGAAATACTCCCTAAGGATCTTTACTATTTCTTGAATCATATTACTCTCTATCCTCATCCTGATCTGATTTGCCTTTGTAAATACGATCCATAAGCGAATTCTCTCTGTATGTGCTACCATATGTCTTGGGAAAAGCATACTCTTTCGCTGTTTAGTGAGTAGAAGCATCTGCGACTGGCAGGGTCTTGCTTGAAGGCTCTGGCCAACATACAGCTTAATGTAGCTAGCATCTCGGCTATCTTTCACATAGTCTAGGCATCCCATCGACGTCTCGCTCCAATCATCAACATCATTAATTTGCAAGGATCTTTATCATAAATCGATTTATAACGTTATAAAAGAGTTCTTAGGATGAAGTATAGATTTTTATAATCTTAAACCAAGGTGATAAGGTAGGAACTTGTTGGAACCTTTGCACGCCCACTGTAAGTACCCCGCGCTACAAATCCGCGCCAAAAGATTTTCTACGGGCCCCTGCCTAACCAGCAGAACAGAGTTGATCGACGCAGCGGACCAATTCTTCATCTTGCATTACAGTACTGTAGGCTGCAGTACCTAACCTTCAATTTTTAAAGATGGATGAGAACCCTTTCAACGCTGGCTCTCCGGGCGCGGAGGAGGTTGATCTTTATGGTACGCTCTGAACAACCCCAAGATTTATTCCGGAATTCGATATCGCCCAAATGATGGCGGTTGATAAGCAAGGCCTGGCTAACTCGGCTGCTAGAACTGCTCGAGATCGAGAAATCTGCGACGCCAGAGCAGATCAAGAAGGCTTACCGAAAGGTATGTGATCGCATCTCGGAACGAACCCTATAAACATATTCTCACATTATCCAAACAGGCTGCTCTCAAGTACCACCCAGACAAGGTCTCCGAAGAGCATCGAGAAGAGTCCGAAGTCAAGTTCAAGGAAGTCACACAAGCCTACGAAATTCTTAGCGATGAGCAAAAGCGCGAGCTCTACGATGTTCACGGCATGGCCGCCTTCGACAAGTCCCGCGGCGGTCCTGGCGGTCCTGAGGTTGACCTCAACGATATCCTCTCCCAGATGTTCGGCTTTGGCATGGGTCCTGGCGGCCCGGGAGGTCCCGGAGGCCCAGGTGGTCCTCGCCGACCCAGACGCGGCCCCGATGAGGAGCAAGAATACAAGGTCACACTGGAGGAGCTCTACCGTGGCAAGACTGTCAAGTTTGCCGCTAACAAGCAGGTTCTTTGCGGCCAGTGCAAGGGCTCCGGTGGCAAGGAGAAGGCCAAGTCTTCGTCTTGCGAGCGCTGCAAGGGTAACGGTATTGTCGAGGCCTTCCGTCAGATTGGTCCTGGCATGATGCGACGTGAGACCGTTATTTGCGATCACTGCCAAGGTGCTGGTCAAGTCTTCAAGGAGAAGGATCGATGCAAGAAGTGCAAAGGCAAGCGAACGACACAGGAGAAGAAGGTCCTCGAGATTTACATCCCTCGAGGCTCTATGCAGGGCGAGCGCATTCTTCTCGAGGGCGAGGCAGACCAGTACCCGGACCAAACGCCAGGTGACATAGTCTTTACCCTGGTGGAGGAACCCCACGACGTCTTCACCCGCATCGGTCACGATTTGTCTGCTGAGCTGACTGTGTCACTTGGAGAGGCTCTATCAGGCTTCTCGCGAACAGTCTTCAAGCATCTTGACGGACGAGGCATTCGTATCGAGCGGCCCCAGGGCAAGATCCTGCGACCCGGTGACTGCCTCAAGATTCCTGGTGAGGGTATGCCTATGAAGCGTGGCGAGGCCAAGGGCGATCTCTACCTGATTGTCAAGGTTGAGTTCCCCGAGGATGGCTGGTTAAAGAGCGAATCGGAGTACGAGGCTCTGCAGAAGATGCTACCTGCTGCTCCTGCGAACATTGAGGCCGACGAGGTTGATGAGGTCGAGTACGAGGACGACGCCGATATCGAGAAGGTAAGAAAATCCACCCGTGACTGAATTCGAGGCAGTAGCTGACTTGGTAATAGATGGGCGAGAACTCAGGCGATGGCCGATTCGGTGGTGACTGGGAGGATGATGAGGACGACATGGGCGACGGTCAGGCTCAATGCCAGACGCAGTGATCGCTGACTTGATGTCATCGGAAGTAAACATAGAACAGGCCTAGAGACGAGGAATTTCCTCCCTGGGTTAACGAAGCGACGACTATTTCAGGATCAGGAGGTAGGCTGGACACTACCACGACGATGGTGGTGCCCAGGTCTACCGGAGTCAGAGCCAGATGGTATCGAGGGTTTTACCAAAAGGAGAGACAGCTGGAGAACTTGTTCGTTTGGACATAGATATCCATGGACAGCATTGCACCCCATACCATTACTGGATTCACGGAGGGACGAGTGTCGCTCTGGAAGGCGAGAGCTGCCGTTACAGGAGGTGAACGATAGATAGATGCTCATGAATAAACGCGGTTTAGACGCTTGAATAGGCGGAATGACCTTGCGAAATGTTGTATACGAGTGAAGGAGGAGGATAAAGGAGTGAAGTCATGGGAAATTACCTTGATAGGTGTAGGCTGTGGATCCCCACAGCTTACACCAATTATCTAACCTCACACTCGATCACTTCCTTGGCCTTGAGCAGTAGTTGAAGGTAGTAGTGATACCTTTAACCCAACTGCCACTATCAATAAAGATCGCGCTCTTCTCACCCGAACACGTCCATAACGTGCCTACAATAAATCACAAGCCTTGTCTTCCATGGCCCGACTCTTTTATGGTCTCCTCCACTTCTTCTCAAAGCCCTGCCAGTACTTCTCCACCAGTTCAACAAGGAACTTGACGTCGTTGATGTAGCATATCAAGAAGTATATGGCCGTGAGGGAGTTGACCCTGTAGCGACAGGATCGACTCCTTACACCGAACTCCCAGACTTCCCTTACGATGGTCATTGCATGCATCTGAACTAGACCCCACCCCCGCCATTTGACGTAATCCCAAACCGCCCACTAACACGCTAATCCAACTTCTCCAACAACAACAGCTACTCAACCTTTACCTCCTGCAATGTCTCGCAAAGGCGTAGGCCTCGCGGCCTTTGACCGCTCACGCATCACATCAGCGCAATTTGCTTCCCACGGCTCTTCCCTCCGCGCCAACAACGCCCAGGCTCTCGAGACCCAACTCGCTGTCTTCCGCTCCCTCCTACAACAATTCGCAAACACTCACGCCCGCGATATTCGCTCGGACCCAGCTTTCCGCGCCCAGTTTGCCCGCATGTGCACTGCCATCGGTGTCGATCCCCTCGCCAGTAGCAACAGCAATAGTGGCGCAGACGGAAGCTCTATATGGGCGCAGTTGCTGGGAAAGACGGTCAACGACTTCTACTTTGAGCTTGCTGTGCGTATCGTCGAGGTCTGCGGTGCCACGCGTGGAGAGAATGGTGGCCTGATCGGTCTGGCGGAGTTGAGAGAGCGTGTTGCTGCGGGGCGCATGGATGGCGCCGATCCTATCGCCGATGACGACGTCCGGCGCGCGGTGCAGACGCTTGCTCCTCTGGGTGGCGCGTATGCTGTTTTGCGTGTTGGCCGCAAGGAGTACGTGCGGAGCGTACCCCGTGAGCTCAACGACGATCAGGTCTCTGTTGTTGAGGCGGCGCAAGTGCTGGGCTACGTGAGCGTGGGCATGTTGAGGGATAACCTAGGCTGGGACAGGGCCCGCGCCCGAACCGTGATAGACGATCTCGTTGCAGGCGGCATGCTGTGGGTAGACAAGCAGGCAAAGGGCGAGTGGGAGTACTGGAGTCCTGGATTTATGGCCGAGATTGCTGGTCTGGAGGAGGGAGGTTGAAATGTGCTCAGCCATCGTTTCACCGAATCTCTGAAAGAGCTGGCTATCAAGTTCAGCCAAGATACCACTGCCAGGGCAAAGCATGCGCTCTGCTCCCAAACATTACAAGCACAAAGTTGGAATATTCTTAACGCTACCTAACCATGAGAGGTCTGCCTCAATTCAGTTCCCCGAGGTCTCAAATGTTCGAGGTCAGATGTCGAACTTCTTTCTTCGTTATACCCACGAACCCCAATGGCACTTTCGAACCAATCTACTGCTCCAAATCTACGGCAACAATACAGCACGGAAGTCCGAGCTTTATATAAGGATGTCTTGTGAAGGCGCACCAATACCGGCATATTCATAGAGCTCACGCAATAGTTACCGAGTCAGTGACCATTCACTTATGTCACAAGGAATTGGCATACTTTATGCAACAAACATCATCTACATGGATTGAGATTAGAGTCGAGCGAAACCAGTCAGCTGGTTCCGCTGTAGAAGGTATATAAAAAGGATAAAAATACTAGTTCGTTTCATTAACCAGCAACTCGCACATACAAACATACACACATCTTGCCACTCTAACTTCCACGTCGACCTTTGCCAAAAAGATTCTCTTGTAGATACATATTCAACAGCTTGAGTTCAGGACGGGCACAGGTCCTACTCACCCCCTCATCTCGGGTATATACTTGTCAAGCGACACGGCCGATCCGAGTATAGTTTTGATTTCATCCACTCGTCACCAAGAAGTCGTCACTCGCTTCTCTTTCGTCGCAACATCTCCTTCTCTTCACATGCTTTTGCCGCTCATGGCGCCTCATTCTAGTTGCCTTCTTGGTGTGGTTGAGCTCGGATCGGCGTCTGAGATTGAGTCGCTTAGTAAGGAGGGTTACCACCCATGCCAGGAGGGGGGTAGTCATCAGGGCGACCTGGTCGCATATCACCGGTGTTAGATCGGCGGTCGTCACCGAAGTGCTTCTTGCGGAGAGCAGCAAGACGCTTCTTCTTGGTGATGGTGTTGATGTAGGTGCCAATGATAAAGGACACGATGTTGAAGAAGGGAACCCAGAGCTGGTCAGGGAGGAACTTCTGGGCAAAAGCCAGGCAGATGGGCGAGGTGATCCACGAAACGCGCATCACCTTCCAGAAGCCAACCTTGACGGTAGCGCGAACCTGGTGATAGGTGCGAGCTCCGGCAATAAGAGCCATGGCGACGAGGTAGACGCTGTTCTGGATAGGAGCAATCTGCGGATAACCCGTTAGCGAATGACACTACAAACCCAGTTTCTTCGGTTGTTGCTCAAATTGCGCTTCCCAAATTGCGCCTCCCCACATTCTCACGCATGGCAACTCCTTAATCTCATCACGTGCGACCGGTGACACGATGTCGTATTCCTCTTCTCATTACACCAATAATTTCCATATCTTATGCGCGGTATCTGACAGCGAGAAAGGGGCAGTTTTGTACTTACAACAAGATTGCTGACAAGGATCTGCAGGATCTTGGAGCGCAAGCTGGTACGGCCCTTGAAAGCCTTCTGGAGCGCCCAGATGAGGAAATGGCCTAGAGGAGCGCTCACAAGAGAACCGTATGCGGCCATCTTCGGGACACGGGCGGTGAAGTAGTTGCCATGCTTGTTACGGTCCTTGGCGAGCCATGAGGCGACGAGCTCCTGTGTACCGGCAAGCGTGCCGGCAGTGAGCATCTTGGTGCGTAGAGGGTTATCCTCAAGCTCCTTGATGTAGGCCTATAAAAATTCATTAGTCCTGATCGACACTGTTTGGTTCTCTATAGGGACGTTGATAGTTGTAGCTGCATAGCTTGTATGGTAGCTTATGCGCATTGCGACTCCATTGCCCCGGAGAAATTGCATGTCCAACGTACCGCCAGATAACCCTTTGTGCCGGCATTCTTCATACCACCAGTCAAAGCTGTACCGATAACAGCAGAGATAGGGTGATGGCCCTTGGTGCCAGGAATCTTGCCGGCCTCGGCCTCGTCAAGTAGGCCGCCGACCTTCTCGGTGGCATCATGCACCTTTTCCGTCACCTTGTGGATGTCACCCTTGATGTCGACCATGATTGCTATTAATCGACGGTGGGGCGGTGATGATAGATGGTATTACTAAGAAGCGCGTCCTGGGTCGAGCTCGAGATAAAGATGTTGTTTTATTCGACTCAACGTGAACTGCCCCAGATTAAATACTGCGTTTGATCTATTCGACTTGATTCGTCTTCACAGCGCGCGGCGTCTTTTTCGTTGTCGTCGTGATCGTCCTCGTCGGATGTTATCGTCAAAGTCAACACGGCCGCGACGGCGTCATCAACAGATCGATTAAGGGTCAGACGCGCAGAGGAGGAACGTAGACTAGAAAGTCAGTGAGAACTATTCAAGGTGTACAAGCGGGGCGTAATGGTCGCGGGTGGTCGTTGACGTGGGGACAGAGGGAATGTGCGCGCTCAACGCCAGCTGATGGAGATGACAAGGGATGAGAGGTAGAGAGAGTGAATGACGAGATGATGAGAGGATATCAGAAGGTAAGGATAGAGGTGGGTCAAAGTCAATTGAGGTTCTCCCGAGATATCTAGCCAATGGCTTTGTTTACTCGACCTGATCAACACGACGTGGAATTGAGGAAACGACTGAGAGAGTCGATGATGCTTGGCAATGGATGATGATGCTGCTGCTGCTGCTGCTGCTGCTGTTTACCAGAGGTACTTCCGGTTGAGCACAGTCCAGGGTAAACAGAGGGAGAAAAGACAGCCAAGAGGGAGAGAAGTAACTTACAAGCGCCGGTGCCGTTGGGTGATGGTGATGATGGTGATGAGATGAAGTTGGTAAGATGGGGGAGACGTGGACGGGAGTGGAGCGTAGCGGTTGGGGTTGGGTTGCTTTGTTTGTCTGACGGAGCACGCTGAGGTGATTGACCTGGGTCTGGGTCTATGTCTGGGGGGGGAGGGACCTGCTTGGACCTGGGCTTTCTCGGCTGGGCTGGGCTGGGAGATGAGATTGAGTGATGGAGAAACGAACTTGAGGTGCCTGTGCCCAAGCCAAACAAGCTCAGCTCACTCCAGAGACGGAGCTGCAACAAGACAGGGGCAACATCAAAGACGGTGGCTGGGAGAAGTAGAGTTAAGGTATCTTCCAGCGCTTACTTTGCAGCAAGGTTACCTCCCATGTACATCCACCCACTATTTCACCATGCCTCGGCCCGCTGTAAATATTGACAATCGGGCCAACCACAGGTCCCCGTTCAATGATTGTTTACCCCTGGCCATGCCTCCATTCGGCAGCTTCAGCTACCGCGGGTCCAGCTCCAAATTTGGCGAGCTTGACCAGAGACCAGTAACAATTGGTGGACCGAGACCTGAACCTTGCCAAGGTAAGGTAGCAGAACGAACGAGCTTCCTCTTACAGCAAGCAACCTCCCGAGTTTCAACCGCACCTCATCCCTTCCTTGCTCCTCGCTCTACAATATCCTTCCCCTCCCTGACAGTTCAGAACTTGTCTATGTTGACATCTCGCAAACACCATCAGCGCCGTTTTTCACTCGCCTTCTGACTCGCTTGTCCTGCACGACACTACATGAAACTACCGAGGTGGCCTAACCACCTTAGCCTCTTCGGTAATCATGACCGGGACGTGTTAAAAAGAGAGTGGCTGGATCAATGGGAACAAGGTATGCATATGCAGGGATCCTTTCACGTGAAAATGCTTACTCTCACCAACACACCAACAGTCTTGTTGCTACAAAGGATATATGTATATATATGCAAACTCTCATCAACAGTGTTCCCCTCCGTGATGTAGGTCTTTTAGAATATGTCAACGTGCCCAAAAACTAGGCCCGAGGATTCATTCAATTCGTGCCAATCCTCTCTGTCAAGGCCATGTCCTTCAAACGCCTGTCACCTATAACCTAATACAAAGGACTGTCTTCATGGACGTGTCCACATTTCCCTAGATAATCAAGTCGTTCAACGAATCAAGAAAGGGATGTCGCCTTTACACAGAGCTAGAAGCCAATAGCCTGGCTGTTGAAGCTCCTGCTTGGACTTCAAATTTATAGTGATCCTCGGAGCCGTTGCTTTCTAGCCAACCAGTCTCCGAGCATGTTATCAAGTTGCTGTAGCCTTGTTAGCACTGGGTGTAAAAAGAATGCGGTGCCTAACGAGGCGATGATGGAATACTCACAGTCGTAATCTCCGCTAACTTTGCGTTCTGCTCCCTAAACATTCCACTCACCACCGGGTGGTCCTTGCCCACTGGCTCCACGTCTGTCTTGTCGTACACAACCATAAGAAGATCTCGGACGTGCTCGCCGTCATCGAAAAATGCACGCAGCTTTTCGTCATCCCAACCGGGCTCTTTTGGGCTCCTCGTTGAGCTGCTGTCCTTGGGTGTCTCGTCTCCGGGCATAAGCTCCGGTGACGGTACTTCAGATGACGAACGACCTTCTTGAGAGGACGTGTCGATCTCTAGTGCAGGTGGCCGTGTTGCATTGACAGGTGACACTTGCACTGGTGATTCTGACAGACGGTCGCGCTGCTCTTTGCTAACCGCCGTGGTTCCATTCTGCTTTCCACTTGCGTCAAAGCTGTCGGGGAACGCTCCCGGAAGTTTTGGCCGTAGTCCACCTTCGGTCTTCTTCTCACTTGTTTGCTCTGGTGTCGGTTGAGACGTTGGTTGAGACAAGATATCCTCATCCGAACTTGAGAGTTCATCAACGTCCATCAATTGACGAGGTTTAGCACTCTTTGCTGTCCTAGACTCGCCTCCTGTGCTAGCACTGCGGCCCATTGCTCTCGCCAGCGCCTTCGTATCATCATGCTGCGCAGTGGCTGAGGAAGACCGCGCCTTGCTGGGATCTCCGCCGCTCTGCGAATTTGATGGTACTTCGTGTGTCTCTTGTGTCTCAGGGTTGACAATCCGCATCGATGCCGGTGGTACATTGGACACATCGTTAACCCGGGACTCGGCAAAGTAAGCTGCCAGTTCCATTGCCGAAGAAGTTTCGCTTTGTTCAAGTTTACCGGGAGACGTTTCGTTCCGGGCCATTGGTTTCTGAAGCTTGCTGACAGTCCGTTGTGGTGATGCAATCTCCTCGATCGACTCACTATCCCGGGGCTCTGATACAATATCCATAGAACGCTTTCCAAAGGATTCGTCGTCGTCATCAACCGACTTCTTCCTGTCTTTTCTAGAAAAGAAACTTCGAATAGCGCTGGGCTTCTTCTCCTTTTCTTTCCGGGCCTTGTCTTGATGCTTCTTCTTTTCCTTATCAGACATGAGCTCTTTGTCCAGTTTATCCATGCTTCCCCTAGATTTGGCGTCCTTGGTAGAATCCTGGGATGGTCGAGGTTGGTTGTCGTCTCGTAGCAGGTTGGGTGTAAGGGTAATTTTCTTGGTCTCGACAGTCTCATCTCTAAAGAAAGAGTCGGTATTCCTGACAGTGCCATTCCGGGACCGGCTCGGGCCTTCTGCTTTGTTGTCAAAGAGCATTTCCCCACTGTCCCGACCCTCATCCTCTTCTTCCACAGTTTCAACCTTCGACGGTTCCACAGACACTTTAGCTTCCTTGGCTGAACGAGGCTTTAGGGGCTCGACCCTGGCACTCTCCTCTGGTGAATCATCTTCGATAATCGAGATTGTTGCTGCTGCCTCTCGGGTATCTTTCTTCTGTTCTTGTTGATCTTGCTTAGTAGTAGTGGCTGAGTTGGCGAACAAGTCATCCAAGTCCTCTTCGTCAGTGGAATAGTCGTCGACTTCAGTGTAATCATGATAGGTTGGCGACGTAAAGGTGACTGTTTTCCGCCCGAATCTAATTGGCGACTTGAAGGTTTGTGGCTTCTTGTCTGCAGTATCACCCAGCATAGTAGCAGATAGCTATACTGCCTGTCAGTATACTCTTCGGGCTTTCGGGGGTGTAATTCACGTACGTCAACATTCCTGTGCTTGTTCAAACGGGCCAATCGTTCTGTTGGCGTCTCGATATGCTCTGCAGGTAAGTATCCTGGCAATTCGTTAATCTCTGTGGCAACAGACGTCGTACAGTCAAACTTACCAATGCTGCTGTCTTTAACAACTCGGACCAACCACCAATAACTGTTGCTATCGTCAAGCAGAACCATAGTGTCGCCCTTGGTTGCATTTGCCTGGCCCTCAACCGTAGCCACAAACGTGTGAAGCGCGTAAACGAATTCGAAATCGATGTCCTCTGTTTCTTGTAAGCACTCGACCGCCCAGCCGGAATCAATGAAATTTGGGTCGTCAGGAAGGGATAGTGCAGAATCATCGTCTTCAAAAGATTCCTCGTAGGGGACGGTAAGTAAGGGGTCATAACCAGGACTGTCGTCTTCATCCTCGGTCAAATCGGAGAGGTCCATCATCGCATCACAGTCGTAAAATATGTCTTGGTCCCTGTTCTCGACCATGTTGCTCTTTCCTCCAATACTTGATCCTTCAGAAGAAGGATGCTAGCCTTCATTACCGCTGGACCTCGCATGCACCTCCTCTTGATGCAAAGTATCGGTTTCCCGAGTTTGCGTTTCCTCCTCGTAAGCTTCGTAGAATTCTTCCGTGGAATTGAAAGTAGCCCAGCTATCGTCGGCATCGGGTTCGGCGTCGTTGTCGTCGCGATTGGTATACTCACCCTGAAGACGATGGTTCCGTATTGTCGCAGGCAGTGCTCGCGGCAGCTGTGCGATTGCACTTGAGCTGGGTATGCATTTGAGAGGTTCGGGATATGGTGAGCAGACTCTGGTGCCGCTTGAACCAGAGATACTTGGAGAACTACTCCGCTGCGACAAGGGCAGGGAAGAGACACGCCGCGGCCATGTCATTAGGGCAGTGACGGGGTAGCACCCACCATCTTCAATTGAAGGCGAACTTGATATCTTATCCATCATGTCGTCATCAAGATCATCATCGCCGTCGAGCTCACCCTCGTCCGAAGACGAGACGCCTCCGTTCTGCGCAGCCGCCAATGCATCCTCCTGAATCATGGCGCTATCGTTGTTGTCGCGAGTGCCTTGAGCGTGAGAGTTTGTACTTGAGGGGTTTGCGACAAGCTCGTCTGCGAAGGAATCGACTTCGTCGAGGCTGTTTCGATTGTCTAGCGACACTCGAGGGGAACGGCGCTGTTCGTCTGCTGTGTCGTGTGTGACCTCACGGATAGTCTCAGCTTGGTGGGGACCTAGGGAGTTAGCAGCGCCGCCCAAACGTGGGCTCTTAGAGTGGTCTTGAGCGGATGGAGCGTGATGATCTTGAAGATCTATAGTGTCTGTAGCCAAGGGAAGCAATCGTGTGTTAGTTTGATGTGTCGTCAGAAGAAGCGCATGGGGACGCGAAATGAGGAAACAAAGGTCAAAATCGAGTGGTTGGAATGTATCGTGACTAGCAGCGATCGCAGAGAGCAAGAAAAATGTCCAACTTGGGTGGTAGTCTGGGGGTAGGGGTAGACGAGATTTGAATGAAACGACAGGGAAAGAAAGGGCAAGGGAGACTTTAACGACCAATTCAAGGACCCTGGTGGTTGAATAGACGAAGTTTGTCAAAGGGGGCAGGGGAAAGAAAAAGGCAGTGTAAGAGGATGAGGATGAGGCTGCGTGAGAGGCGATGCACACCCAATCTCAATCTCAAAGGCTGAGACCCAGGGTGACATGGGCGTTGGCATCTCGTTCCAGGTGCAAAAGGCAAGACAGCAAAGCAAATACGTAGGCACATACCGGCACGGACAATGGATGGTCGTGTCATCGTGGCCGCGAGATACGGGCGTGGCCGTCAAGAAAGTCAATCTGTCCCTGAAGCCTAGAGGCGCGAGGCACCAAAGGATGGGATATGCTTGATCCCTGGTTCTCGAGATGCGCCGCCTTGGTTTTTCTTATTCTAATTCGGGGTGTTGTTTGATGACGGCTGGGGGCCGTTTTTCTGCCGTGGGAGGCGGGCGGCAGATCCTATTCTTTGGTTGAGTCCTGACTTGTTTGTATGTTTGCTTTCGTCGTTGGGGTGTGATATCAGCTCGGGGACCGTCGTACTCGTTACTCGACTGGTGTCGCTCAGGATAGGTAGGTTGCGCTCGTAATAACAATAACCGGTGGCCAGCCACAGGCTCGTCCAACATGAAGCTGCTGATGAATCTGCGCGCGGATCGAATGGGACCTGGGTCTGATTACCGAAAAACTGGAGAGAAAGGGCGACGATCTTTGTTCCGTGTCTGTATGAGAAGGTTGGCGTAGGTTGCAGTAATAATAAAGTGAGCTGCCGCCCTGCGCCTGGCTACTTTTAGCCAGGAGCGGCGTTGGTAGAGTAGCGGAGCTCGGGCGGTCCAAGTTTCGTTTTCTAGCAGGTGGGCTCTTTCATTGGCTTGAGGTCCAGGGACCGGCAAAAGAAATCTGGCGCCAAAAGGCTCCGCTGTCACAGTGAAACTTGCAGTGGAAAACCTATGGCACTGACTGACACTGTCACTGCGCTGAGCAAGGGGCATCCTTAGTGGAGAGGCCTCTATGACCGATTCAAGAAGAACAGGTCTACGGAGTAACCCCCCTACCTAATGAGAGGCGCAGGGTCACTTGTTTCCACAGATTGAAATTGAAAACACACAAGAGAGAACAAGACAAGACTACAATAGACAGAAACGAAAGTGGAGGCTAGGGTATAGTCTACTGCTTGACCTATTCGGCCATCATTGACTCTCAACTAAGTGGAAGCAAAAGAAAAAGAGAATTCTAACAACAGGGGTAATACGACTGACTGACTCTCCCTTTACAACATCCAACCAGTCAATTGAGAGATGCATCTCAGCTGAACCAACACATCTAATTGTACCAATGACGAATTTGAAACAGAAAAATATTGCACAACAACATATACGTGACACTCCGTGAATATTCGGGCTTCATCGTGACGTCCCGCGACAAGACGGGATGAAGCGCGTCTGCCCATTAAAACCCCTGAACATTCTCAAATGCTTAGCGGCCCTACCGCAACCGGGGAATCGCCCAGGGCACTCGCGCCTCGGCCCTTCAAGCGCTGAAACGTCCAAATGCCAGACGGGTCTTGTTCAGGGGGACTCGACGTTATTGGCTCCGAGTCAAAGTTCTATTTCGAACCCACTCTTCATCCATGGCTAAGAATGGGCGTGTCTGGTCCTCAGTCTTGTCATTGACCTTTTCAACGTCAGTGAAGCTGATCGACTGAATATCACCATCTACTGTGGTGCTTTACTGACCTATGCCTCCTGATTGGCATATGTTAATACTCTTCTTGTCACTAAATACAACCCCCAGAGGCCTCAAAATCAACTCTGCCGTCAGCAATATGCAACCTCAACTGGAACCTGATCAACTCAACTACATGAGGCCTGCAGTATGACTGCTCATGCTAGGCGGTACAGCAAGAATACAGAGTTCTCCAATTACCATGCCAGTAGTCAATTTAATGGTCCTATACAGTAACAGGCAGTTCTTTATAGAATTGGACAAGCGATGGCAAGAGAGGGGTATCGGAGTGCAGTCAAATACTGTATAAATTAACCATATAAATATGTTGATCTTGCAGAGCAAAAAAGTGACATCTCTATTCAAGGTCAACATACCAATTAGCTACACGATGTAACACCATTCCCAGGCATTTGTATGCTTATCACGTGCTGCTTTGCCGAATTCGATAAAGTCTAACCATACATGCATCGCCACGATATCCATCATACATATTATATTGAGGAGAGCACGATGCAACCCCAAGCATATATGCATGCAAGTTGTTGTCCCGCCAATGAGCTATTAGCGCTACGCATGCTATTGCTATTTCAGCAGTATCTACTGATAGCAGCAATCAGTGCCCGTGTGATCGAGGCATGTATGTTCTCTCGTCCTCTGTCTGCATCATAACCTTGCAGATTCATTCGAGCAGTCGGATTACAGGTCTACGTTGAGACAAAACCGTGTCGCAAGTCTTTCTCCGGCGCGCAACGCAGCAGAAGCAAGCAGAGACAAGGCGCGTTACATATCAATTCATTTAGACACATCACAAACTTTCCGAAACGAAACTTGAACTTCAAAATCTGTGATTAATATCGAATACATGGATAGTCTTTTCTGACTTTTCTTTAACCTTGCCATCCGTGACCCATTCATTAGGCCCATGCCAGGGCCGTCCCAATGTTGTAAACACACCGTCCCAATACTCATCTCGCATCAGAGAAAACAATAATGCTATGCTTAAAAACCAAATCAAATCACACGCTTCAACACCATTTTATGGTTGGGGCAATCAACCATTCTAGTTGCCAATCTGGGTCATACGCTTAGACATACTGTTACACTAGTTAGTACCTCTTATTTGTATCGGGATATAAAGAGTTACACTTACAAGTCGTAGAAAGCAAACTGGCTGGGGCTGCTGCCGAACTCGTACACGAATCGACTGGCGAGGTAGGAACCGAAAATGCTTCGGAGGTAGGAGTCGGGAATGCGGGCGATCAAGGTATCGAGACCAATCTTCTCAAGCAGGAGGTGGGGAAGGGCATCCTGGAGAATAGATCGACGGATCTTCTCGTTGTCCCAAAGGTCGGAGTGCTGGAGCTTCTCATCAAGGTCGGTGATGGCAACAGAGAGCTTGTCGGAAAGAATGGATCGGGGAGTGCCGGTCTGTTCATGCTCGCGCCAGATAGCCTCGAACTCAAGACGAGCGTTATCCTGAATCTTAAGTTGCACCTGCTTGACGTAGTCGTGGTAGAACTGAGGAGCCTCGCCCTGGGCGTTGTGGCACATGTTCTCAACGAAACCCTGGTCATCAAATGACAGGGAGGCAAGAACCTCGAGGGAGGACGAAGTCACACCACCCTTGTTAGCAGAGGCATCCTTAAACAGGATGCAGCCAGCAGACTCGAGGCGGAGCTTAGCTTCCTGGGTAATGAAGAGGTTGGCTCCCTCGACAAGGTAGGGGATGACAGACTTGCCGTCCTTGATGAGGCGGTTGACCGAGATAAGGTCGATGGAGGCAGGGCGACCACCACAAGGAACGAAGCAATCAACGCTACCGGTGTCGCGAAGGTGGAAGGTGTTGCGGAATGAAGTACCGTTGTTGACAACCTCGCCGGTGGGCAGAGTGACGTTGACATCCTCACATAGGACTCGGTAGCCCTCAGAGGACAGCTTAGAGATGTCGTACTCAACGATCATCTTACGGCCGTGGGCGAGGCGCAGGAGCTCCTCACGGTCGAGGCCCTGGGGATCAGCAAGGACACCGGAACCATCAACAATGGCGGTGTACTTCTCGTTACCGAGCTTGATCTCATTGCTGCCCAGATCACCATCGGGGCCACCAGTCTGCATCTTGCGGATGGTTGATGGGTCAAGCTCGAGCTTTCGGTAGATACCCTTGACATACTCACGAACGGACAGAGTGGTCATGCCATAGGAGTCGTGGGGAATACCACCAAGCTTGGGAGACTTGCCAGTGAAGAAAGACTTCCACCAGGGAGCGCCACGGGAGCGAGCGTGCTCAGTAGCCCAGTCGACCAACTCAGCAGTGTTCTCATCAGGGCCCATGAAGATGATCTCTTCCTTGCCGTAAAGGTCGACAATGGGGTTCTTAATGCCAGGGGTCTCGGCAGGCAGGAGAAGATCAAGGATACTATCAATGTACTTCTCGAAAGCCTCGCGGGCACGGTTCTGCTGTTTAGGGTCCAGCAGAATGACACCCTTGGAACCACCCTCGGGAATGTCCTTGTTCTTGCGCTGCTGTGTGCTTGCAAGACCGTAGTTCTCGTCGAAGAGACTGCGGGCGTTGATGCCGTAAGCCTCCTTGTTGCGAGACTTGACAATTCGGATACCACCACGAGAGATATCCTTGAATCGGAGATGGAAACCGCGGGACTCAGAGCTGATGACGAGGAACATTCCGTAAAGGGGCTTGGGGTACTCGACGTCGGGGAGGAAAGAAGGGTCAAGACGGAAGCTCAGGGCGACCTTGGTGGGAGTGAAGTAGTTGGTCTTGAGGATAGCGTTGTTGAACACGCGGAAGGCAGTGAGAACCATCTCATCGTGCTCGTTGTTGACGTTCTTGGCGATCTTGTCCTTGAGAGCTTCATCGGAAAGGACCTCCACAGACAAGCTGGAGGAAACGACCTTCACGGGGTCCTCCTGGTCCTTAACAAGGTGGACGTTGGCGAAAGAAGCGTAGAGCGCACGAACGAGGCCTGGGTAATTCTGAATAATCTCATAGATGTAGTCAGGGGTGAAGGTCTCGGAACGAAGACGACGCTTCAGATTGGAGAGAAGAGCCTGCTGGGCGTTGTTCTTAACATCCAAAAGCTCAGCAAGAGAAGCATACTCAGGGCCCAACCGGTTGAGGAAGTGTTGGACGAAGACCCAAGCAGAGTGTGCGTAGACGGACTCCTGCAGACTGAGCTGGCCATCAAGGAAGAGGTCGTGGAACTTGTTGTGGGGGAGACAGTAGAGGAGAGAAACCTCCTTGGAGATCTGGTCGATGGACTCCTCCATGGAAGGGAACTGATCCCTGCTATCGATGATGTCGGTAGCAGGTCGGAGGTAAACACTCATGACGGTGATGCCGTTGGAGAACTGCTCAAGGTACTTTCGAGAAGAGGTCACGCCATAGTAATGGTAAAGATCACTAAGAGCAGAGAAGAGACCCTGGGCAGTGCGAGAGCGGAAGGCAACAACCATTCGCTTCTCGTCGGTGTCCTCGATGTCGAAGACCTCAATGACAGGACCAGCTCGGTTGACGGCCAGCGAGATGATGTCCTGGTAGATCTGCTTGGTGTTGGCAGTGGCCTTCTGGAGGAAGCCATTGTCGGAGATGAGGTCAAGATTGGTCTCCTTGGGGTCAGTCTGCTCAGGAGGAGTAGCAAACTGGCACTGGTAAACGAAATAGCATCGGAGAGTGGCCTTGGAGTCATGGCTCAGGAGAGCGGGAGATCGGAAAGTCTCGACGCGGTACTTGCTGGAGCCAGGGTGGTCGATGTACTTGGCCTCAAGGCGCTCCTCGTAGCGAGGGCCGGCGACGTGGGTCTTGCCAGCAACGCTGGTATCGATGTAGATGGCATGGTCGTTAGCCTCCATATCGAGTCTGATCTCCTCCTGCTTGTCCTCGCGGGCGAAGGAAGCAACCTTGGCGGCGTAGAGAGAGGTGATGTGGCTGGAGATGACATCGGGGGTCTCAAGGTGGAAGTAGACATCATCGATGCCAAGCTTCTCGTAGAACCACTCGATCTGCTCATCAATTTGGGGCTCCGGGACGAAGCCAGCAGCCTCAATGATGGACTTCACAGTCTTCTTCTGCTCAGGCTTGCCAGTGAATTCAGGGGCGATGTAGCCAACGGTGGCAGAGCGCAGGATGCGGTGACCGTTACCGTTGCCGTTACCGTTGCCATTTTGCAGAGGAACAGAAAAGTGAGTAGGCTGGGGAGAAGGGCCACGGCTGACCTCGGCGGCCTTGACATTAGCCACGGGGTTGGCGGAGATGGCAGTCATGTTGGATGATGATTCCTGGAGAGGATCTGTGTATTCAGGAAAAGTCTGAGAGGGCACCATGTTAGTGGGCGATTCTGTTATAGGCGCCATCTTGGCGGTATGCCTAGATGGTAAAGTGGAGTTTGACGGTGTAAACGCAAGATGAAAAGAACGGGGAAGCGTGTGACGGTGGTGAGATGAATGGAGATGAGATCAAGGCCAGCTGCGAGCGGCTTATATAGACAGTACGGCTTGTGTAAACAGTAAAGCTGAAGATAACGGTTCCCTCGCCTAAGCCATTGCCGCAAGAGTCTCGGTGAGAGCTCGTGACTCGCCATTGATACGGGGCTGCTGACTCTGAAGCTGCGCCCGTGATGGCATCTAGCGGTGGCATCCAAGTCCGTGCTGGGAGGCTCAAGCCAGGCCTTGTCCGGGGCGCCCATGCTCAGTGGACGCCACCAGATCGGGACCTGAATAGCGCTGCACACGCTGGGGCTGTCTGGCTGGTTGCGGCTGCGAACAGCACGCAAACCGGGGAGCTTATCTCTGATACGGAGCAGCCAAATTCCCGGTGTAAGCCGCCCGGGCCGGCGCTCGTATTCTCATGATTGGGTAGTGAAAATCAGGGGGAAGCCAATCAATGGGGCCATGGAGTTGCGATAAGGGCAATTTCTGGGAGGCAGTGCCATAGGTCAGATAAGGCTTATCCGCTACTTACCGGCGGGAGTTTGTGACGATCGATTTGTTCGTCACTGGAAATAGTCCAAGTCGGAAATGCCGAGCTCACAGCGGGATTGTTCAAGAAGACGACGAAAAGAAGCTATCCAAGAGGAATAACTTGAGAGTAGGAGTAGGTAGGTTGTTTGTTCTCAGATGAGAGGAGGGCTGGTTATAGTTCTGACACTGGTTAGCACAGCCAACCTGACTTGACGTTTTGTTCCCGGTGTGCACGAACTCAGCGCAGCCATCCGTCAGCCCTGTCGTAAATAGAAACTGAAGACGGTCTGGACAAGAGATAACAGAAGCTCTCTTGATACGTCGAGGAGGTTTAAGGCGACGAGGTTTCAAAGCTCAAGCCAAGGTGCCGGGATGGGATCTTTTTATAGGGAATAGGGGTGATAAGAGGGGGAGGGCAAGGAAGAAAGCTTCTTTGGTTGTCGGAGAAGCAGAAGCAATGCAAGAAGGTGAAATGTTCAGATGGCAAAAGGCTTGAGGTCAAATGACTTATCTCTCCGACTTTCGAGGCAGATGCACTTGGGACTGGCGATGGAAGCTTTTATATACGGCCCGTGTCAAAGTGTCTCTCAACACTGACCCAGAAGTGTACGATGGTACTTTGTACCTTCCAGTCTCTTACAGCGGAGTACGTACCAGCATTAATGTCTCCATCATTAGATTGGATGTCAACATATCAACTCCCATTCTCTTACACCGTCACCTCACGCCTGTAGGTAGCGAGTAAAAGCTGTCACGCTGCCATAAAAAAACACATCCCTTGCAAGGTCTCCCGCTCACCTTGACCACACCCCCTTCAACCTTGTGGGGCAGACCCTGCTGGGAGTTCACTGGGGCATCAGGCCGGCGGGTGTTTATTTGCCTTTTACACCTGGCAGACCGCCCGGAGAAATAACCTAGCCCATCCAATCCACTGAGTACACTGAACCCCCGCCACAGCGCTCTGATTGCAGCATCTGACTTGCAGTACTGGCGTTACCTTACATATCGTTTGCCCGGTTTCTTTGGTTCCAGCTTTTGCTCAAAACTCACGAGGTAGGTACTCAGCAAAACAAATAAAGATTGGCATGCCTACAGTGCATACATAACAAGAAACAACAAAGCACCCAAACAACAAACTTATCACTACCGGCCCGGTCGTTCTGAGGCCTCTCAATTCGTACCACCCCCTCCTGAAGCGGAGCCCAGCTAAGCCCGCCAGAAGAGTCGAGAAGAAGGAATTTTGTTTTGGCTGCAGCAACGCCCCCCGATCGTGATCATGACCTCACAAAGTACGGATACAGGGAGAAAAAGTCCCATTCAATTACCCAATAGTGCCTCTGATCTAAACCTCAAGAGGAAGCTTTACTCTGGAACCTGACCTGGACCGAGCACCTGGTTACTGGCCACTCAACTTTGCTGCTCTGTGAGTGTCGTTCAACGACTTGAGAGGCTCATTCCCCCCAGAAATGTCCAGAATTGCTAGTGGGGGAGGCCCGGTTATTCGAGGCTCTGCAGTTTTTGCATAGAATCCCGCCTTCTCCAGATTTTCGTTTGACATCACTAGTGCCCATCCCATCGATTGCCAATGGGAGAGTTGCTTGGTGGACTTCAACTCTGCTGCAATTTTGGCCATGAAATCTAGTAACTTCATACCGCACGGTTTCACCGCGTTCAAAACCTAAGGATTGGCTTGAAAACTTTGCAGAGGTGAGTTCGGCCAACCAAATGCTTTCTTTCGCAGGTGACAGGTTCACTGTAAGTCGACATGAAGAGCCTCCATTTTCGGACTTTGATAACGTAAGTCTATACTTATCCATGCGCTATGCATGAAAACGGCACCCCGCAGTTAGCTTCTTTGGTCCGTCCAAACGGTGTGGAGGATGGTGCAATTCACTCACCTCGCCCACCTTTACTTGGTCCGGTCTGGGACCTGTTGGCTTCTCTTGTCTTGTCTCTGCGAGTCATCGTCAATGGTAACTTTGTGACATGCAGATCCTACCTTGAATTCAGGTTTTTCATCATCTTCTTGTGCTCTTTCTGGGCCTTTACCATCTCTCAAGGTCCCGGTCCACTTCACTTGCACGTTGTCCTGAACTGTGCGACTGTTGTGTTGTTATAATGACTGCCCGAAATGATGTCCTCATGATGCACGTTTTTAACGATAGCAGGTACAGTTGAGAGGGACCGTATTAACCCTTACAAATGCCAACATACGAAACGTCCAAGCCAGCAGGAGTGGTGATTCGCACAAGACTGGAGCACTTGCGTCTAGCTGTTTTCACGTTGGTTCTAACTGGGACTCTTCTTAATACCCATCCGGGGTCCATTCGACACAGTAAGTGTCATGTAGTTGTAGAGCAGGAATAAATTCAATGGAACTTTGTGATGACTATCGTGTCAGCTCAATGTTTACATTGTGTAAGACTATGCCGGGGGTTTCGCTTTGGTTGGTTCTGAATCTACTATGTACCTAACAGGCGGCGAATGCTTCACTTCCATTGGAACCTTGCCCAAAACATGGTCTAAGCCATCACGATTTTCTTTGCAGGCCAAGAACCTGCCCCAAATGGGTGCGGTACCTGAATACACGACTCACTACCCCAGACGGGAAGCTGGCACTGAATCTGACCGCATAAGAAATGCCAGGCGGCTAGCTGAATTGCTCTCGTACCCCAGACAACAGACCGGAATCTGGCTCACCTGACTGAAGAAACCAGTCTTCACCGAAACTTCCAGACCTTGAAAGCTTGACCGATTCTAAGGGGCCGATCACGGGGCCCAGGACTAGTCTTCATTTCCAGGGGCAGCAATTACACCTTGGGGGAGATCCATTCCCCAGATCCAGTAACAGTCACGGTCATGAAGTTTAAAATAAGATAAAATAAATGTGTTGGCAATCTAGTCACTAGATTGCCAGTAGTTCACTCCAGCTTCCCACCCATTTCTTCCCCATTGCAAGGAACAAAAGCCTGCGTTTTTACTGAAAGGACCGGGCCTCGACAAGGTTCCTCCGGCCGACGCGGGGCCGCTGGTTCGGTACTTACGTACAGGTACCTTCTCCGGGGTACCATCAATGACACAATAGTTGAGTTCGAGGGTTCGCCGAGGAGCACTTGACTGCGGCACGAGGGGTTTCCATTGCTGAATGAAGAACAAGTATGGCATAAGACGAGAGTTTCACAGCATGCAATGGCTTTCTGACAGCGACAGACTTTGTAGTAGATTGGTCTATGTGTCGTTCAGCTGTCTCATCATTCATGCTTTAAAATTGCGAGTTCATGATTCACCTGACTGGAACAAGAAACTATCTTTCTCTAATACCCCAGACTCCAGACTCTAGACTCCTCAGTGATTTGACTCTTTCCCCCTCTTCCTATCCCCATCTGTTACGCAAAAAGAACACAACGATATGTTGCTGACCCACAAGGAACGGAGCCGGCACCCACACTTCACCTTCCGCGCAAGAAACGCCCCGGACTCCCCCGGGGGGTCCACACGGCCGAGGGCCGGCAGCACCGAAAGGTCTTGGTAGAGTGCATTTTAAACTTGGATCTGGGTTTCTATTACCCCCAGGTTTTCCCCCAACTCCAGTTTCCCCCGGTTTGATCGGGATCTGGGAGTCTGAGCACAAGGACAAGAGAGAGAAAAAACTTCAAAGCTTTCCCCACGGCCCGCTTCGTCCTCATCTCCCGTCATTTCCATTACCCCCAGTTTACTTGATCTTGCAGCTTTCGTGACAGCCACCGTTTCCTTTGTTCCACTGCACGGCACAGCCAGTCACTTTTACACCACCTGGCCAACCTCTAGAGGAAATAGTATCCATTAACGTTACGGTAGGGCCAAAACTGTTTGTCAGTTGCGTGCTTGCGTGCTTGCCCTGTGCCCCCGAGAGCCGTGCCCAAGCCTTTTGCTCTTGCTTTGCCGCCGTCTCGTGGCTCCTCCGGTCCCTCTGGTTTGTCGTCGGCGTCTCTTGGTTAGCAAATCTTCCTTGTATGTATTTTTTGTTGTACCCCGCATCCGGCGCTTGGAGACGGACGCTGTTAACGCGTCACGAGGTGGGCAGAAAAAAGATAAATCGTTCCTCGTTCTTTGGGGGTGTGGCTAGGCTACCCCTTGGACCTGGTGAACTGAGTGAGGCGTCATTGTTGACGATGGGGTCGAGGCCACACTGTTTGAACTGAAGGTTTCTCGCTCCAATTATGGGGATCACATTTTCGTGATTAAGAGTTGCCATGCCCACACTGCTCATGAACGTTACCTCATGCTTCTAATTAATGACATATTGGTCGACTGCACTGTATGTTATTTGATTCAATTGCATGTTTGTTGTGGCTTGTAAAGAGGACAAGTAGTACATACCCTAAAGTCTGGAAAAAGTCAAGATGGGGATATCTGTTCCGAAAGCTTGACTGGTATAGCGAATCAGCATGATGCCAGCTTCAGGTACGGGTTCTTCCTTGTCGTTGTATCTGTGCGTTAAACCCATTGGCTCTTGCGACATGTGAATCATATACTCCCTACGTCTCACTTACATTGGAGGGTACCATCAGTTTCTGAGGTGCTGCTTCATCATTACAGCTGCTATCGCACCATCTCCAATGCCAGACTGTCTATTTCCAGTATATACAATACAATGCACTCCCACGAACCCACCCCACCGAGACTCGAGTTTCGTGCCTCCACAATCAATCCGCTTGCTGACGGTTACGGGGTGTCACGAAGTATTGTCCTGCGTTGTGATGCGTTTTGACTGTCTCCACCCTGCTGCCTCTTTGGGCCACCGTAAGTGCGAATGTACATACGCAGCACCGTAGTGTTACCCACCTCTTTCATATCAAGCTTCCATTCGGGTTATAGCCTTGTTGTGGAAGTTTCTATTTTTGCTTATGCTCTCGACACAGCTGTCTCGTACCTGAGTTTACGATCTTCACATTCGAAGCCGTCTTTTCCGGTCGTATTCCGAAGCCATTGGACCGGTAGCATCCCGTTCTTCTGATTCGATTGTCTTTTACAATTATCGGTGAACACCAATTACTTCTACACCCAAAAGCCAAACCTAACCGGTGTAAAAATATGCACCTTATGATACATGTGTAATTGGCTGGTCAACTTGAAAGGGAAGCCAATCAGCTCAACTCTCGGCTAGCCTAACCTAGGGACAAACTGGCAAGCTTCGGCATAAAGCCAATTCGGTTCCCCTGTTGAAAACGCCTGCTTGTTCTGTCAATTCGCATGTCAACAGACGGTACGTAGCTCACAAGTACCTACGATACCTTGCTGGCGTCTCGCTGGCCATCTTTAAGGTGCCACCAAGTGGAATGTTGGGGAAGAGTTTTCCTCGACGACGGCAGCTAGTGGCTCAGCGAGGGGCCTCCAGAACGCGATTCCCTGAGGTGGTGAGCAATCAACTCCACTGTCGAGGCCATGCGCTGCCCTGTTTGCGGGTATCGTCCATTGATACCCGGCCGAATGTGCTGCCGGGCCCCGGAGATCCTCAGGTACCGTCCACGTACTTATGCCGCTCGTGGTCCTATCTAATCGGCTAACGACGCTACAAACCACATGGATTGCACCCATGGCTCTTTTGGTACAGCGTCCGGGGATCAGGGTCGCCCGTGCATGGTCACGATAGCTTCATCGTCCCCCTCTTCAACGAGTGACAGCCCGCCGTGGTAATTAGAGCCTGTTTATTCCTGGCGTTTTGCGGTGAGGACCCTGAGGGGAAACAGCTAGCCCAGACGAACCGGAGCTCCAAAACACTACCCGGAGGACACGGCCACGAAGAACGGAGCCGTTAGACGAGCCGAGGGGTATTTTCCCATGTTATTGAATGTATGTAGTACCTAGTACTCCGTACGTGGCTACGCATAGCTACCTAGGTACAAAGAGCTATCGCCCTATCCCAGCATCATATCACATCTTTTTGCTCTGTACATTCGCATCGTGGGGCAAACCCCTTGATTACACGCAATCCAACGGCACATACACGTGCTGATTGCAAATGTGACCTGGTGCATTTTTATTGCAAGGTTCACAATGAGAAGATGGCATCTGGTAATTCATAGGAAGGAGTTGTCAGAAATTATGTTATCGTGAAAGAATTTGTGTATATACGCACTCGAGTTGGAGAATGGCAACCTACCTTCTGTTTAGCATAGCATCGTGGCGTAAGCAATGACCGGGATAGGCTGCCTCTTACACGCTATCTGCTATGTACACCACCCATCGAATTCCCCAGATCAGCAGCTCCCGATTACTTGCCCAAAGAGCTCACCTTGATGTTGACGGCCCAAGCGCCTTCTTCTTCGACGGGGTGTTTTGGAGGCGTTGTACGGATACCAACCAGCGGTTTCGTTTCCTCTACTCCTTGACAGAGTATCACAACCTCAACAAGTCCACCAGTTACACCAGCACCATCACACGGCATATTTTGGTATCGTAGGCGATGTTTCGAGTAGATCACGAGGTCAGGCCTGCCCAGCTGGTTTCCATGGCCTCGTAATCCAAGACCCTTGTGTAAGTTGCAGGCAATCGGGTCTATTGATACCATATACGTAACCTCCCTGCATCTCGATACAGTGAAGCGGGCTGAAGAGGTCACGATGCCAGATATTTAATTCCAATTGCTTCTCGTCAATATTAACGAGCTCCATCAGAGGTCATGTGCTGTGCCCATTGGAGCAGGGAATAAACAAATTACGTACTAGTGCCTCTGCTTACAGGACAACGAAACCGACGTCTCACAAAGTTCTAGAAGCTAGATCAAACCTGAACACTTCAACAACTCAACAATATGGGTTTCAATGTACCAATTCCGACCTTCCCGGACCTTCTGCATTTCGCGATGTCCTCGTGATGGGTTGCGTTGTCCTTTTCCTGGAAACTTTGTATATGCTTTGGTAGCGATGGCAACTATAGCTCAAAGCGAAAAGCAAACCGGAAATACACGAGGTTCCGTGTCAGTCCAGAAGCCATGCCAAACCTTGATGAGCCTTTCGTCCAAAGTCTGCCCGAGTTTCGGTGTTTTGTAACACGAACAAGTCCTCGCGGGTTTTCATGGCCTTTGTTTTAGACAGATGATCCACCACTCCCACAATATTTACGTATTGTCGTCGGCCGCGAAGTCGCGGGCGCACCTATCGCATTTACTCGTCGCATGCCTTTGTCATTTCCACATGCACCTCTGTGGAAGACCATCTACGAGTAGGCAGTATGGAGAAAGTCTCTCAATTTACATACCACTTCATACAATGGCAAGTTCAATTACTCTATCAGCGTCAACCTATCTCAACCAAGCTCAGTTTGATACCCACAGACATTAGAAATATTTTCGAGGCCTCGTTCGCATTTGTCTCTGCAGCGTGTGACACGGTTGATTGTTTGTTAGCCATGATTTTGAGGATATCGTCAGTTCTGCAAGTGCAAGGCCCAGCTGGCACGTGCCTCGCACTGCGAATGGAATACAAGAAGCCCCGTCGAATTTCTGTCTGGGATTTCGGTCCAGTCGTCTATTAGGGGGCTGGTATTGATAGCGAGCCAAGATCAAATGTTCACATCGGCTTGTTCAGTGGTTAAAATGGGTTTCTCCAATTGAGAGTATTGTAGGATTTGGAGATTCTGATACAATTGCGTTTAGATGAGATGGAAATAAACATGGCGTTTCTTACATTCCATCTCGGTCATTGAGGTTCGCAGCTCCTCGGAACCATAAGATACTTCTGCAAACTGAAATTTAATAATGTCGAGACATGTGCCTGCGGCCTCTCCTGGAAATTTAACAACGCCTTTGACTCCTAGTTACCAATGTTCTTCAAGTATACCTAACCATTTGGATATATCTATGTTGAAGGCACGTGACGACACCCGATGTCATTTCTTCGGCTAAACTACGGTGCAGCGGAGCTTGACAGGAACCTCCAAAAAATTTACTCGTGGATGACATCGTTACGCCAACGTCAACGCCAACTCATCAACCAGCTTTGAGAGAACTCCCTATCTTGTTGGGATTCCTTATCAACGATTCATTCAATCAAGTAATCTACTTGTTCCAATTTCCCCACGAGTTCACCATATTTTGTGATTCGAGCTATTATCCTTCGGCAACTCCTTACGCCGCAAGCTCTTCGACAATCATCTTAATACTTTAAGCCCAACGATTCTACATACCTCAACCTCCAATTTTTCAAAATGGTTACTCTTACCGAGGTCGAGGACGAGCATTTCCAGCACGCTCAGGCTGGTCCTGATATTGAGGACGAGGACGAGGACTACTCGGATACTGGTACCCCCCGCACCTCGAATCGCATCCGCGATATTGTACATACTAACTAAATTCACAGATTCCGAGATTTCTAATGAGTCTGACTACGATCCTACAGAAGAGACTTTCGCTGAGCGACTATATGCGCTGCGCGATATCGTTCCCCCCACTACTCGCTCGTGGATCTCGGGCAAGGCCAGCACTGTCGGCAACGCCGCCTGGAGTGTTCTCTCATTCAGCGGCAAGGGTGCTTGGGTCATCACCACCTCTGCCCTCTTCTTCGGTGTTCCTTTCGCCCTGTCCTTCGCCGAGGACCAACAGCTCACTGCCATGGAGCAAGAGTACAACATGCGACAAAGCGGCAGTGAGCTTCTGACCGCTGGCACCGAGCAGAGCACCGCCGACCAAGTTGGCGCCGCCCTTGAGGGCAAGCAGGCCCAACCTTCTCTGTAAACAACCAACTTGGTGTCACGCATTCAGCAAACCACAACCCTTGACCTTACGTTTCTGGGTACGAGGATATTCTAGACAGCGCCTTTTGTTGCTGGGCGCAGTCGTCATTGGGCCGAAAAGCAGGGCCTTCCATGTGTACAATAATTGTTTACGGCGTATATGGCCGACGGAAACCTATGATGGGTGCGATTGGGTAGGGCCGGAAGGACGAGAGCGCAACGCATCCACGGCGCATGGGCACCGGTGTAAAGTATATGATGGGGTTGGTAATGGCCTGCGATCTCATCTCCAGGAAAGACGGTTCCACATGTATTTTGTCACATTAGAGCTGTGTCATTGATGACTTATGTGTGAGCTTTGTACAAGCTACAATCTATGATGTGCCTCAATTGCACTGGTCTCCTACCGTAGTAGTCAATATTGTGAGCCCCTCTGCTTTCCGATGCCGATGCATGCGGGCTGGAATTCAAATAGCCATCATAGGTTCAATCAGTCAGGTACACTTAGTTCGTCCTGACCATAAGTCCTTACGATGTCTTTAAGACGGACAATATTGAGGATGCACTTCAGAAGTTCAGGGTAGGGAGTTTGATAGTTGCTTCTCCACCAATCTCTCTAGAGTGATATATAACCTAAACACAACCTCAACAAGTCGTACTAGATTGGCTGCGACCACGCGAGAGGAAAGCAAATACGAATATGGATTACATTGAATTGCCAAAGATAGAGGTGACTGAGGTCTCACTTTTGCTACTCCAGTACTGACAATACACAAGCTTCATGCCCATTTGACAGGGAGCATATCACGCCGTGCTCTTCATCAGGTATGGCTACACAAGAAGGCCACTGGGCGTATGGACTTACTTGATCCCCTGGTAGTTATGCCCGAGGGTAAACATGACTATGACTTGAAAACGTGAGTAACATGTTCGCTGTCAGACTCAAAACCACGAGTGGCGTGTGCGTTACTAACAACCCTTTTACCCATATCAACAGCTTCTTCCCACTATTTAGTAGTTACATATACAACCTCATTACGGATGAAGAGGCTGTTCGTTATACCACCGGTTCTGTTCTGACCGAATTTCTTAATGATGGGGTCTGCTATCTAGAGCTTCGGACAACACCCCGCAGCACCCCTCAACTTTCAGCAGAGCAGTATATTGCAACTCTGGTGGACATAATCTCAGCCTTTGAGGCCCAACATCCCCAGCTACACACTCGCCTAATTCTCTCTGTTGACCGGAGACATACGCCTGAGCAAGCCGCATCTACGCTTGAGCTTGCGATGAAATATCGCCACCAGGGAGTCGTCGGTTTAGATCTCTGCGGCGACCCAACGGCGCGGCCCGGAGGCGAGATCAGTGTCTTTACACCGATATTCCAAGAGGCAAAGGCGCAAGGCCTAGGCGTTACGGTGCATTTTGCTGAAGCTGAAGCTAGCGGATCCAAGGCGGAGCTGGACACGCTGCTTTCTTGGGGGCCAGGGCGTCTGGGGCATGTAATCTGGGAGGACGAAGAAACAAAGAAGGAGATTGCGAGGAAGAAGCTGTGCTTGGAGCTATGCTTAAGCTGTAATGTTAGAGCTGGGATGGTGCTGGGCGGGTTTGAGGGGCATCACTTTGGACACTGGAAAGGGGTTGAGGGGCCCAAGATCGCTGTCAGTGTAAGTTTCCCGTGGTCAATATCATTGAATACGGGCGAGTGTGAAAGTACTAACAGCCACGACAGACTGACGATGTGGGCGTATTCGGGAGCCCGTTGTCTAACGAGTATAGACTCGTTGCGCAACACTTTGGCCTAGATAAACAAGCTATATGCGAACTGGCGAGGCAGCCTATCAATGGTATATTTGGAGGCGAAGAGGAGAAGGAAAGGCTGCGATGTATCATGTGGGCTCCGTGATATGGGACTGATGAATACGGAAGACATTGTTATATATGCATGTGGTACATGCACGACGAGCCAACATACTTTCATGCCCTATTTACCGTACATCCCGGCATAGAATACACTGGTCAACACAATAAAGCATCATCTTTCCCTGTGATAGATCCAGTAATCCTGGCAAAACCTTGAACAACGACAGCGGTCAAGATTGTGGCAACAAACACAAATACCAGTCGAAGTAGAAACGTTTCGAGAACTACGTCGTTGCTTGTGTCGGATCTTATCAAACAGTTAGTGATTGAGAGCCAGAAGACATATATATATATAGCATACCACTCTTACGTGCGGTTTGTCCAATTGATGACTGGCAACAATCATGTGCTTGGCGCCAGGGTTGCATATATCAAATAATGACAGAGCGAGGATTGAATTGAAGCAACGTAAATCGTGAATTAGGGATTTAGTTGTATCGATAATTGATACTGCCGTAGAAGCTGTGCTGAGCCCCAAGCCTTATTTGCAGCAAAGCCTTAAGAACACTTCACCTATTTCTCGAGCAGCTCGTTCAAGCCTCATTACATGACATAGGCCGGTCCGTCGTGCAAGTGTCGGCCTAACTATGGATTGTATCTAGCCAGTTTGCTAAACGAAACATACGGCTCATGCTGATGCCATGAAGCTTGATGCCATCACTTCAGACTGTTCGTTGACACGACATAGAACTTTAACCAAATTGTTTCCAAGAAGTCTTGCTGGGCCACATAGCAAAAGGGTAATAGGGATCAGGGTATATGGTATCAATATTGACGTTATCATTTAGGCATAAACTATTAGAAACTGTTCTACTCTAGTGGTAGTTTTATTCTTCTTTTGTTAGCAGGGCGTTTTGAACCTTTGTGAACAGCTATCGAGCGTTTGAAGCATCAATAGTCAATACAAACTGCCAAGACTCGCTAACAAGGTATGAGGAGAGAAGTTGATATGAAGCCAAATCAGGAGCATCTCGTTTTTTTCCATCAAGTATTACACGTGGAAACAATCCTGCCCATTAAACGCCGTACTTTTTCATGTGTCTTCGTCTCAATCTGAAACGTGAATCCCATCGGTATACACCCAAGTCGTGCTCGTCCAAGCATTCATCCATAGCTTCATCATCAGTGCATGCCTGGCGGTGGGGTCTCGAGGTCGACGCCCTCAACCTGGACACGCTGGCCATCGCTTTGGCGGACGAGGTTGCTGAAGAAACGAGAAGCGCGCTCGCTCTCGCCCTTGACCTTGATAGTCTCTTCGCGCTTGGCACTCAGATCCTTCAGACTCTGGTCGAGACCGACACGGAGGTTGTCAGCAGGAATACGGAGGACCTTGCGAACAGAGGAGGAGATGCGAGCAGAGTTGGAATGGACATAGTCCATCTCTGCAAGCTGAGTAGAGATCTTGGTTGCAAGACGAGGAGGAAGAGAGTTGGGGATTTGCTGTAGAACATAGGCGGAGGCCGCAACAGCTATTAAACAGTTAGTGATTCGTACTGAATGATACATATATTTCACTTACCAGCCACGAGAATACCAGGGAGGATGAGCTGGCGTAGGTTCTCGTTGGTCAAGATTTTGGTTGCTGTGAGGGCCTGATCCATCCATGTGTTCATGCCTATCATCCTAGGTACAATTGCGCCGGCAACTGTAAGGGCCATGCCGGTACCAGCGAACTTCTCCTGCCGTTGCAACAAGGTGGTCCAGTCGACAAAGTCGGTTATCTCTGTAGGGATATCGACTTGGCGAGCAAGAGCGTCTCGCTTGCGTCGGAACATGACATCGGGTCGGAACTGGAGGTTCTGGAACTCATCGCCAACGTGGAGGATACCCAGCTGCTTGATGGTGTTTACACCGTAAACAGTCTTGTTGCGAGCGTACTCCTCGCAATTTGATACAGAATCAGCAATGCGAGAGAGCATGGCCTCCTTGAGATCCTCGGCATACTGGAAAGCGTTCCAGATACCCGGGTAAGGCACGTCGTAGTGGCTGCTTCCGGAGTGAAGAATGGCCGAATTGAGAGTGTTTCGAGTGTAGTCGTAGATATCCTTGCATGTGTCTTCGAGATTAGCGTCGACTTTCTCACTGACTTCAGAACGCGCTCTGCGACTAGATTCCAGTTGAGGCTCCAGCTCCCTTAGCTCCTTAACCACTCGCTCCAGCTCCGACTCAGCCACGTCTCGGTTGACTGTTGCAAGCGTGTTGACATCGTTGAGGATATTGAGGAGGTAAGTTCGAGCTGGTGCAAGCTTCGAACGTGCGCGTTTCTCAAGCACAAACCTTCGCAGTGACTGCTCAAGCGCCTCAAAGTCTCGCACCTTCTCAGCATCCTTGCCCTTGCCCTTGTCGTCGCCATCGCCAGGGTCACCACTACCTCCACTTCCACTGCCGCTACCGCCAGGGCCACCTGGGGGAGATGGACCGACAGGGATGGCATTGCTGGATACGAAATGCACGAGTTCAGAGTGTTCCTTGTGAGTTCGAGGACTAAGACCAGCTACCTGGTCAAGAACCATCTTCTCGCATCGGTTCTTGTCTCGAATGACATCAAATCCGTTAACAACAATGAAGATGTAAGCCTTTTCAGCTGCGGCAGCCCAAATAAACTCCTTGGCAGACTGCGTGAAGTGATTGGCAGCGGAGACCACAAACACCACCACATCGATTTCCTCCTGTCGGGCAAAGATAGCTGTCGTCTTGGTTGTATCGGAGTTGAGACCGGGAGCGTCGATCAAGGCAATGTCCACCACACCATTGTTCAGGAGAGATTCGTCAATGCTCCGGCTATCCTTGACGTAGATCTTACATTGGGTATAAGTCTCGTTGTCGATGACAATATTCTCCAGTTCCTTAAGCGAGAACACATCATAGGTCGACTCATCATTTCGGTCGTATGGAACGTTCTTATGCACAGCGTGCACTTCTTCAATACCAGAGTTTTCCCTGGCATCGAGTACCTCGCAAAAGATAGCAGTGCAAGGCTGTTGGTCCTCGGGCAGAACTTTTCGGCGTAGGAGGGCGTTACAGAAGGTTGACTTGCCAGCATTGAGATCACCTGTGATAAGAACCTTGCTCGCAGTATCCTCGATCCGCTCGCGTAGAGCAAGAAGATGTTTGATGCTGGAGCTAATTTTTCCATCAAGTAGTGATGCAATAGAACTCTTTTCTAGCGAATGCACAAGTTCGGTCTGATGAAGTGCTCCGAGCTTGAGATCCAACTTCAATATGGAGAATTCCTGGGCAATCTGGGGCGAGACAAGTCGTGGCTCAGGTATAGATCGAGTCTCGGCGGCTCGGCTCGATTCGGCGGCACCATCTTCGACCGTCGTCATGGATCGTCGTAACACAGGGTTTCGGGGAGCGTGCGAGGATGCTGGGCCCTTACTTTCCATGCCCGTAAGCGCATGGGAAAGAGTTGGTCGGGAGGAGCTTTCGGAGGAGTCCTGCCGTGCTCGCTGAACAGAAGGATAATGTGCGGGCCAGGTTGCATTCATCTCTTGTAGCTTCTGAAGCAATTCGAGCACTTTGTTGATGGAGCGGCCAAGGGTTGCACGATGGGCATTATACCACATCTGGTGCACAGCACCCGAGGCAGGCCGGTCGTGATGCATCGCCATATCCCATGCAGCGGCGGAAGCCATGGAACGCTGCTCGTCGCCAGCTATACTCCCACTCCCACCATAGCCGGAATCAACCTCGAGCATGCTCTGAAGGCGAGCAGCATGTTCAGATGCCATACCATTGCCGACGGTCATATACTGGACACGGGAAGAGGATGAGTCTGCGGGTGGCGGAGAAGCGTGGTTGCTGTTCGGCGCGTCGGCGTGGCCATGATGATTGTCGCCGTCAGAATCGGTTTCCTGTTGCAGTCGGGCCTTGCCCTTGCCGTTACCGCTGAAATAGTCTTGGCTCATGTTGAATCAGTTCGTATCAGTTCGAGCGGCATATTTTGCGCGAGAAGCGAAGGAAAAAAAATATGAATGCGTGGAACAGTGAGGCCGATATAATTGTGGCGGTCGGGTTGCAAGGTGGGAGGCGGAAACTTCATCCTTGCCGAACAAGTCAGTGTCAATGGAAACGACCCATCTCTGCATGAATTTTGCTACGTACCGATACCCGATTTGATTGGCGGACGCTTGGGCCAAGCAGCCTTTTATCTTATCGTAACCACTTCCAAGGACGGTCCAGAGCAATGACATAGAGAAGCCTAGTTTCGGGACGCCCGTGACTGTCGCAATCAACTCTTACAACGGTCTTGGGTTTTGTCTCGCTGCCCTGCGCAATTTTGCGGCCTTTCCATCTTGATCCCTGCGAGAGCTCTCCTTTATAGCGAATACCTTGACTTTTCCCTCAAAATTCCCTCCTCTTTCCTCCTTCTGCGATAACCTCCCCGCACATCATGAATGTAAGAACAGCGGTGTCGTGCGATGATACAGCGCGCCCATGATGGCTAATTCCCTCACTATATAGATCCTCGAATGGGCTTTCGGAAAGCGCATGACGCCCGCGGAGCGTCTGCGCAAGAACCAGCGCATGCTAGACAAGGCCATCCGCGAACTTGATCAGATGCGTGTCAAACTTGAGAAGCAAGAAAAGACCCTTATACAGCAGATCAAGACAAGCGCCAAGAACGGACAGATGGGAGCCTGCAAGATCCAAGCCAAGGATTTGGTCCGCACGAGACGATACGTCGAGAAATTTTACGGCATGCGTAGTCAATTACAAAAGATCTCGCTGCGCCTTCAGGTAAACAGCAGCGTTTGTACAACAATTGAGATTGGAGATTGATTGAGTGCACTGCAGACCTACAGGACGAACGAACAGATGATGCAGGCCATGAAGGGCGCTACCATGGCCTTGGGAAGCATGAACAAGTCGATGAATCTTCCCCAGCTCCAACGAATCGCCATGGAATTTGAACGAGAAAACGATATTATGGATCAGCGACAAGAGATGATGGACGATGCCATTGATGATGCCATGGATGTTGGAGTTGAAGAGGAGGGTGACGAGGTTGTAGAGCAAGTCTTGGAAGAGATTGGAGTGGACTTTAACCAGGCGGTAAGTCCAAATAATTCCACGATTTGCGAGTTACGTTGCTAACTTGACCACAGCTTGGTGAAACACCTACCGCCTTGGGAACTGCAGCAGTGCCTGAAGGTAAGATTGCTCAGGCAGTGGGCGGCGGCGGCGGCGGCGGTGGTGGTGGTGACCCCGTGGACGACGACCTTCAAGCAAGGCTGGATAGCTTGCGGAAGTAGACCAGTCGGTCGAGTGTTCAAGACGCCTCGGGAGTCTTGAAGATGTCAGCATATAATATCAAAGTGGAATATTCGGCCCAACGTGGGCCAGTCGGGCCACGGAGAACAGCGACAGTTCGATATCGCGGACCGATCTCTGGTCATGAGAACAAAAGAGGCGGCTTCGTGGTGCTATGTTTGTTAAGGTGCATTGGTGTCTGGAGAATTGTGTTATAATCCGTTAACTTATCAGGCTTTCTCGTGCTTTATAGAAAACGATATTTACTGCTTTGTCAGACCCATGATCAGGTTGGAGAAAGCTTGATTGAAATACCATTCGGGTTGCATTCTTATTCTGTTGAGTGCTGCTCAACCATAGACAACACAGCATTGGAACGTCGATCGAAGGTCTTCCCATTGCAACGAACATCCCATTTCATGCATAGTTTTGCAGTTAAATTCAGCACCGTACGGAATACGGCATTATGTCAGTAGATTGATGTGGAACCTCAGTTGGGCAAAGCTTTAACGGCAGCCTCGGAGTAACACGTGTACAGGCGGTCACAGCTCTTGAAGCTGGCCTCAGGAAACTGGATGTTACAGTAGGATGAAGTAAGTCCGAGCCTGTTAGCTTCAGCTGACCGACGAGAGAGAAATTATGGTGGTATTAGGTGCTCTTTTCGGATGTCTCGGGGTGAGGCTGGAGTTTAGCAGCTAAGCGTTGTATGAGCAACTCATGTGCATCAATAGTTATCGAATTTCTACGCAAGGGTCCATTTGACATTCATATTCTGGAGCTGATTCATTACAGCATCACGATCGACATATTTATTCTACTGGAGCCCTACCCTGCCTACCTATAAACAACCATACAATCACAGCTTGGCCCAAGAATCCATTTGGTCTGCACAGCGCTAAGCAGCGCGCTCATGAGCCAGTAAACGTCACTACAGCATGGGTACGCCGGTGGCCAACAGCCAGCCTAAGCGCCGCAGCTGGAGGTCCCCGCCCCCACTGCACTGCACTCGATTTACTGCTAGAGTAGACGAGACGGGAGTACTTGAGCCCGGGCTACTCACCCAACGAACGTCCCAAGGTAACCTAACCAACTCTTTCATCAACTACGACACGACCTTCTGTAGAATTACCTGGCTGGCGTCAAGCCGTAACTTAATTCGACCTTACCTGTTATCTTGCAGGGCATCCCCTTCGGTCCTCTTAGCATCTTTCGACTGCCTCTCCCCCGTCGAAGCATTCATCGTCAGGTACGTTCGTTCGTCTGCTGGTTACTCCCGCCCTGTTGCACTGGGAGGATATTGGGTTGTTTGCTCGCCTCTGTCTCCACATTGTTTGCTTTCTTGCCTGTACTTATTAGCTTTTGCCTATTGCGCTCGTGGTTTACCAAGTCTTTATGGATGTCATCGCCCCCGCCAGTGCAGCTGTTTCCCCTCGTGGCGCCTACGTCACGTTTCTGACCTACGATGCACTTTGGAGACTTGCGCTCCTACATCATTGACACGAGCCATTGAGCCTGCAAGCTTTACCTACTGTCCTTGCCGTACGTTAGTCACAGGTGTCTCAAGTGTGGCTGTCTAATCAACTGCCACACTCAGCCTGGAAGTGACGACAAAAGACTGGTTTATCGGCGATTTGCGCGCTTAGCTACATCATCGACGTTCGTCCTGCAACAATCTGCATGCATGCGCTTATTAACCTTCTACTGCTCTCATCTGTTGATTCTGTTCCTTCTTGGCGATATTGAACCACACATTCGATCCAATTTCTCTAACTCTTCCAGGTTATCTTGCGCCGACGAATCATAGACGCCAAGCTGGTCGAGACCAACACCCCGCCCTACACTTTCCACGACATACCTTCTTAAGCTGCCGCAACGATCGCGTGTAGCCATCCTACAAACTTCAGCCCTTAAAAGTCGATACAAACAAAAACCAACATCTTTTCCCCTACAGCATCACCAGTGCTGACATTTCCCTCGCTCTGCGCAACGCCACATAGTAATATCTTGTTCCCATCACAAGCTGGCGAGTAACAAGCGTCGCAGTCTCTCCTCTACCGGAGGAAGTCTGCTGAATAGAATGTTTGGCAGCAGTTCCAACCACTCAGCGGGAAACAAATCCGAGAGCGATTCGAAATCCGACAAATCTCCTTCTCCCGAGCCCAGCTCAGGTCCTAGTGCTCCAGCTCCCATCAAGTCAACTGATCAGGCCGCGAGCGGTGAAAAACGTAGTGGAAATGGCAGCCCCCCGACCCGCCAGGATACTGGCGGCCCGAACGACAAGAAGCGCAGAAGTAGCAGCGTCAGTAGCCGGGCAAGTAGTCTACTAGCCTCGGCGAAGAACTCGCTCAACTTTTCCCAGAGCAGTCGCAGCGGAGGCTCCGAAGTGAGCTCGCAGACACCTATTCAGAAGCTTGGCAAACAGGATCCCGCTCTCGCTGTTCCTCAGGGTCAACATAACAACTCTGCCGGAGAGTCCGCACCAGGGCCCAAGTCTACATTTCGCGTTGGTGTTTGGGAAGATAGGAACAAGAAATGCCGTCGCACCATGGAAGACACACATGCCTTCCTGTACAACTTTGCGCAAACTCCAGTTCTAAACGACGTGTCTGCAATGGACAAGCCTGCTGGAGACGACCAGGAATCGGTTGCCTCTGATATGGTCGAGTCAGACAATGGCTATTTCGCTATTTTCGATGGACATGCTGGTACATTTGCTGCCGACTGGTGCGGCAAAAAGCTACACATCATTCTCGAGGATATCATACGCAAAAACCCAAACGCTTTGATCCCTGAAGTTTTAGACCAGGCCTTCACAGCTGCGGATACACAGCTTGAAAAACTTCCGTTGAAGAACAGCGGTTGCACCGCGGCCGTTGCAGTATTGCGCTGGGAGGACCGAGCATCGAATGATCGATCAGCCGTCAAGTCCGCTAAGCCGGAGGAGCCTGTCGAAATGGACAAGGCCATCGATGCAGCGCTCAACGATGAGGCCACTAAGGCTACCAATTCGAAAGGAAAGGGAAGTGGGCGACAGCGAGTATTGTATACCGCGAACGTTGGTGATGCCCGCATTATTCTTTGCCGGGGTGGGAAGGCCTTGCGACTTTCCTACGATCACAAAGGCAGTGACGAAGTCGAAGGGAAACGAATCGCCGCCGCCGGAGGCTTGATTCTTAACAACCGTGTCAATGGCGTCCTTGCCGTAACCCGTGCTCTTGGCGATGCTTACATGAAGAAGCTCGTTACGGGTCATCCATATACCACTGAGACGGTTATTCAACCTGATAGTGATGAGTTCATCATTATTGCTTGTGACGGAGTAAGTCGGACCTTGACTGCAATTCTAAGCCATCAAATTGCTAAATTATCTAGATTTGGGATGTGTGTAGCGACCAAGAAGCGGTTGACCTCGTGCGCAACGTTGAAGATCCTGTCTCAGCCTCGAAGCAACTGGTTGATTACGCGCTGAACCGCTTCAGCACTGACAATCTGTCTTGCATGGTCGTCCGCCTAGACCAGAACAGGGAGGCTGCAGTCGAGGTAGAAGGTGCAGCGTCCCAGGTCAGTGAGGCAGACAAGATTGTCAGTGAGACTAAACAAAAGATTGCAGACGGTAATGCGACCGCCGTGGGTGTATCAGCGAGCAGCAACGCGCCCCAATCCGACCCCCCTATAGCTGTTCAGGAGGGTAGTTTTGTGCCAACTTCGCTGGATGAAGTGGTAGCCGAGGAGCCTCCCCATGTTGCAGACCCCAAGTCTGATGAGGTGCTTATACTGAATAAGGCGGCAGTTGAGGAAGCCCGGAAAGACAAGCCAGTAGCAGATAAGCCGGCTGAAGAGAAGCCTCCTGGGCAGGGGTAATCCATGGGCAATGGATAGACATAACGTATTATGAACATACGTCAGGCTAGTTATGTGGTCTCAGAGCAGGAGCATTGCTGAGCACTGTGAGAATGGAATACGGATGCAGTGAGTTGCTGCGTGTCCCTCGACATGAAGCTAGACTCGCATATCCCTGGACCAAGTTGCAAAGTGCGGGTTAAAGTTACGTGCAAGCCAAAGGCGCTCTTACGGGTTTCATGTCATCGTTGGGCTCATAAAGCTGAAAGGAGTTCGAGTAGTCTTGTGTTGTTTCTATGAGTTTGTTGAGCAGCGTGCTCGTACATGTGAGAGCAGGAAGGAAAAGAGTGAGACACTGCTGGTGTAGTGCGATGCCATATTGATAATGAATATGAAATGACTGGAAAAGGGTGTCGATGATGGGTATCTATCCTCTGCGTTTGTAACGGGTTCAGAGCGCGGATGAGACAATGTTCCTATCACACAGGTAGCCAAGTAAACTTCTGGATATAGGGCATGATGCTGGATATATTGGACGATGCACGGTGAGACAGAGCCCAAGTGATTCACATCACGGATGCTTTAAGTAAACCATTAACTCGAAGCTAGTTGTTCTAGGGTGCTTCGACATGAGCTTCCATGAGGTTGGGACTGGATCGCTAGTTCAACACAAGGCTCCAATCTGAAAGGAGTTACCGGCTACAAAAGTGATTGCAAATTACAACGTCATCCACTAATGTTATTCTACGCTGCAGTAGCTGGACCGTAATTGGGACAAGCCAGATAATCTCCTGTAATTCGCAAGTGTCGTACAATGGAGGGAGAGCCATCAACCTGAGACTACGGTGACTGGGCGACAGTGGCTTTGATTTGTGGCTTTGATCTATGGAGATTGGAATTCTAGGCCAAACTTAGAATGTGTTATGAACCAAAGAAGGATCGACGCGAACGGACGGGAGCATGAAATCTGCGAGTCGTAACGATATCTTTCCATACATTGTATAGCTGCTCTATGGAACTAAAACTAAAATAGAGAGGCCAGGCCGAATAGTCATCTCGTCTAGGCGTGGTCGTTTCGTTTCATGTCATTGCTCTTTTCGTCTACCCTCGCCCTGTACCTTGGATGTAGGCTTGTACTCGGTAGCACCCGTAGTAATAGTTAGCTTCGCCTATGTTTGTGCGATGGCTCTGGTCCTGGCGGGGGGACTAAGACGCTATGATCATCCAAGTCATTCCAGTGCGAATCTATCTCCCTTCTTGGCTGGCGCGCAATCTACGCTCTGACGGACATCATTATCGAGTAATTGATTATCTATCATCCATTCATGTCATGTCATTTTTAAGACTCCAGGTGGTGTCCTGGGTATTTTGTGCTTTCTTTTCTCTTGTTTGAGTCTACATGTCTCGGCTCGTAAGGTGAGAAACTGTTACCCGGCCTAATCAATTTTGATCAACTGATCGACACTTGGACCTGGGTACGGCAAACACCTGGAAGAAGCAAGGGACAGGATTTATCCAAATTATTCCATACGTCAAACATTACCGACTTACTTTACTTAGTCACTCACTACTATAACGTTGTATTCGATGAACTGGTGCATCTTCAAGGAAACACAACCAAACCAAACAACCGAAGGAAGCAACAACCGCCAGCCCCGATTCAACCAATCCATGGTCACTGAATCCCTGCTGGCAGCCCTCGCCTTGCACCTGGAGGTGCCCCTGAAATCTGGTGCTGCCCGCCCCTTGACCCGCACTGGAAACCCACTGGCCCATTCCCACCCGCTTCTCGACTCGAAACGACCCCGAATTTATACTGGACTGGCCTAGCTCTTCAACACTACTCTACTTGCTCGACCGAGTTGGTAGATTCCCCCGTCTTTCGGGAGCTTCATTTCTCTTCCCTTCCCTTTTGATCTTGTCCTCCATCTCGACTCCGACTTCGACTTCGACTTCGATTCCGACCTTTGTCGGCCGATCTGCAGAGTTTCTGCTTGCCTTTCCTTTCGCTCCTTTCCATTAATTAATCAACGACCTTCATTGCTGCATGTTTGCGGTCCAGCTCTTTTCTTCTCGTTTCATTTCTCTTTGACCTTACAACGGAGACGCCATGTCGTTGAATGGGTTGGACGACCCAAAGATCCAGGAAGCCCACGAGGCCGCTGTCGCTGAACCTGGGGGATGGTATGTTCAAACATCGTTATGCTTTACTTGGAATAAATGGTCAGCTAAGTCTTCAGGTTCCTCCTCAAGTACGCGAGTCGCGATGAGGTCGAAATATTGAACCGCGGCTCAGGCGGCGTAGTTGAAGTGCGCAACAACGTCGCTGAATACGAAGACACGAGCCCTCTATATGGTTTCTTGCGATATCGAAGGAGGAATGTCTTGATTAAGTATCTGCCTGAGGACTGCTCCCGTCTTATTCAAGGTTTGTACCTGTCCTGTTTCCCCTTCATGATAAGGCGTTCGGTGTTCCTAACACGGCCGTTCGCGACTTGATACACTGACACGTTTTCAATTTGTAGCAAGAGTAGCTGTTCACTTCAACGCCGTTTGCGACCGATTCTCCCCTTACGATACCATATTTGAAATCACTGAAGCCAAGGAATTGAAAGATACCAAACTGTCGGTTGCATGCTCCCTACACGCCGCTTCGGGGTCCAATTCATCGTCTTCAAGCTCGCTACGTCGGAGACGATTGATGGAGATTGCGGAAGAGGAAGAGGAGGAACAACAGCATCGCGCCGTTAAACGCCAGTCGGTTGCTGGGGATGATGAAGACAGCGAAGTGAGGCCTAAGACAGCCAAGACAAGCCGTGACCCTGTCTCGTCTGCAGAACCGGTGACACTAAACTCAGAGCTTGCCGAGTCTCCAGAACAAAGCAAATTTACTGACGCTTCAACATCCGAGACACCCAACTTTGTTGGCGTTGAAGACAGACCTATTTCGCCTTCTCAATCGGATGCACTCCCGCGCTTGTCATCACAATCAGGCCGACCTGATCTGTTTCCCTATTCATCATACAACTACGGCAAACCGAAAGTCAAGCTTGGCCCGCGCCCCTCACTTGAGACGAACGGCAGACCTCGCACTGCCGGACCATATCGACCCGTTTCACAAATGCCTTCTGGTTTTAAGTTGTTTGGCAAGGGCTCAAAGAAGGAGAAGAGCAAAGACGAGGCCATCACTGCTGAGGATATTCCTGCTGAGGACAAAGACGCAATGCCTGCACAGGACGGATTGCAGATCGTGCACACAGAACTCACCCGCCCCGCCACAAGCTCTGGGGTTTCTATTCCTGGCTCTCCGGTCTTGTCCATGCCTCCACCTGCTAAACCTACCATATCGCCAGAGAAGGCGAGACTAATGAAAGCTATGAAGCTTCGAGAGAAGAGGAAGAAGAATTTGGCCGTTGAAACAGCAGGTGCCCCGTCACCTCTCCAATCCCGTGGGCATAGCGAAGGAGGGTCTTCGGCAGATCGAGCTGAGGACAATGAGGGTCAACACGAAACTGAGTCGAATCAACCATCCATGTCAAACGCTGACTCAGGTATTGGCCTTGATGGGTCCTCTGCCTCCATGAATAACGATCAAACGTCCGAGCTCGCCCATACCGATTCTCATCCTGATAGCCCCATCATTGCTTCCTCTGAACCAGAGATTTCTACCAAGGCCTCCTCACTTTCCGAATCCACAGATGAAACCTTGCATCCCAAGAACGAGAACATGCAAGATCACGACCAAGACAAGAAAGCCGACGACGAGGTGGCGTCTGAAAGTAACCTAGATGAACAGCCCGTTGCCGTTGAGACGAGTACACCAGCTGCTGACGCTCTTGATGAGCAGAAGATTGAGGACCCGGCCGCAAAGCATGTGTCTCAGACTGACACCAGTATTCCAGTCCAACAAACGGATGTTTCCGCAAACAGTACCGATCTCACAGCGGACCAGGTTCCAGATGCATTAGAGACAGCCGAGGTTTCGGCCAACATCAACAAAGCTGACGAGCTGTTTTCTCCCACAACTGCTGAGTTGAAGATTCCTAAGTCTAAGTTTTCGACCCAGGATCTTCGATCAGCAGCGGACCTAGCTCCGGTGCCGGCCTCCAGCTCGCCTAAACGAAGTACCCGCGAGAACAGCCCTATCATTGTGACCGAAGAGCCTCAGGATGAGAATAAAGATGAGGGAGAAACAGAAATATCCGCTACTAAGCAGGAAATGCGCAAAACCAACATCGAACCTATCAAGACGGAATTCTCAGAAGACAAAGACCGCCTATCTGATGACGAAGAGGATTTCATGGAGGAGTTACATAGTGCAACTCTTCATGAGGCAAAACCTATGACTGTTGCTAAGAGCCCTGTCACTCCAGTATTCCCCAGCCCGACCAAGGGCGATCGGTCTTCCACTATCGCCAGGACTGTCTCGAATCCTGTCCAGAGCAAGCTTCTCGCCCCTGGTGATGTCACTCAAAGCTCCGCACGATCTGTCAGCTCAGGAGGAGCTGCTTACTTGCATAAAGTTGCTCAGCAGCCGAATAGTCTGAGCAGGAAGTCTACCGTGGGGTCAAGCATTTCTCAGCGTATTAAGGCACTGGAGAAACTTTCAGCCACCACTGGCGAAACTCTCAGCCCTGTTATTACTCCCGCAAGCCGAGAGAGACCATCTTCTGCCTTCTTTTCCGTGCGGAGAAGTCGAGAGCCCACTCGATCCCCATCTGTGGCAGATCGGACCAGCTCTTTCAACCGTCAAAACCTACGAACACCGCCCTCTCGATCTGGTTCTCGCGATGAGTCTCCTGATGTCGCAAGGCGGGCTCACAGGGAGCGCTCAAACTCGGTGGCCAGTCGCCTATCCATGTTTGAAGCGAATCCCCCAGAGAGTGGTGGCTCGCCCGGTTCGGAATCCATCTCGGTCACAGCTAGGATAGTCCGAGATCCAAGCCAGAATGCGGCAAAATCGTTGGAACCTGCCAAAGACCTATCTGAATATAACCCAGTAGAGTTTAAGGAATCTCCCCTCCTGGTTGATCACCAAAGGGCATCACCAGTGTGGACCCCTGCAGCCCTTGAGCCGGCCAAGGAGACAATTCTTGAGCATCGCATGTCCAAGGAAGGCCGTGGATCAGAGTCAGATAACCAAAATAAGGAAGACCACTCTCGACGGTCTTCTCTCAGCGTTGTCAAAGACTTCATTAATGGTCGCCGCAAATCTCTCACATCACCCTCATCGGATGCGGTCCCTGCTAAGGGCTCCCAATCCCCAACCCGACCACCCTCAACACATCAAACTACGCGATTGTCAATCAGCAGCCGCCGATCTTCCATCAGCCGTGACCGAGAGAACGTGCTCTCTCGTTCGGCTACCATCGAGAGTTCCGCGTCTAGTGATGAAACCAAGTCAAACAGCGAAAAGAAGAAGTCGCGTACTGGCCGATTCATGCGTCGTCTCTCATCCCTTTCCAGTTCCCGGGGTAAGACGACGTCCCCCACCGTCCTCTCGCCAACCGTGCACGAGGAGGTGGCCGAGCCTGTCCGACCCGCTACCACTGGTCCTCCCTCTATTGTCTCATATATGGGAGATGTCAATGTGCAATTCCCTGATAATCTCCTCTGGAAGCGACGCAACATGTGCCTGGATTCTCAGGGTTTCCTCATTCTGAGTGCTCTTCCTGCGCAAAGCAGTCGTACTGCTCAGGGTACTAAGCGCTACCATATGAGTGACTTCCGAGCACCATACATCCCCGATGTAGAGGTCCAAGAGCTGCCCAACAGCGTCGTTCTGGACCTTGTCGACGGTAGCAGTGTGCAAATCGCGTGCATGGATCGTGCCGGGCAGATGGGTATTCTCAGCAGTAAGTGCCGCCAATCAACATCGTTATCTTACCAATATGCTAACAAACTGAAACAGCCCTTGAAGAAGCTCATGCCAACCATGGCACCCCTTTCGGGCTGTGATTTGATGTCTAATTTGCTCCTCGGGCGTCTGAGACGATCCCATGGTATCACCAAACGCGAGCTACATGCTCATTCATCCGTCGATTTATACCGTTACATATATATGGCAACCATCACTTGCCACCCTCCATAAACCGCCTTCCACGTCTTGCCATACACTAACGGCCTTACAACACCTTATCAACCTTCATATTGCCTTTAGAGTGTATACCACTGGCTTAGGTGTCTTACGCGTCACCAGGTGCTTCTTCTTTCACCAAATAGTGATGTCGTTGCACCACGACACCCTTTCCAGGTTTCATATATTCTTTTTCAAACACCAATTCACCTACAGGACCTTTCGAATAATTTCTACTTCTGTTCTCTTCACATGTTAACTATGTACGCATGATACCACAAACCTTTCTCTTTCATCCGTGTGGCCCTAACGGCTTTATTTTATTTTCTTTGTATTTTCTCCTTTCTCTGCACACGAGCCTGGTTCGTGCTTCTTACGGCCTTTCTTCGTTGTTTTAACTCACCAACCTGTTGATTCTCCTCGCCACAAAGAGGATATACACGCCAAGTGCAAGGGAGAGAAGGTTGGATAAATGGTGGGAGGTTTTCTATTTTCATCATGCAGGTCGACAATGGACCAAACAGGAGTAAAAAAGAAAGCAGATTGATCTCAAACCCATTACTTTGTGCTCCGTGATACGACATGAATGGCTATGCTCTACAAATTGTTCGTGATATTGAAAGGTATTAAGCAATAGGACAAGAATTAGGAGATATGATTTGACAAAAGTCTATTCGAAATTTTGATCTTTTTATACTATTGTTTTCTGTTCTGTCGTGTCATCATAAAGATGCAACCATCGTCAACCCATGTCCTGCATATATACCAAATCCAACTCCGTACTCATGAATGTACTCTCTTATCCTCTGTATATTTTAACAAACATGACCCCCTATTTTTTATGTCGTTTGCCGCATCTCTTATAACTCGGCATGCCCCTTTCCCACTTTTGCTGCTATGGAGGCAGTATCTCCATTCATATATTATCCAAATTTGTCCCCAATTTTAGGGAGCAGTTATCTTCAATTTTAACTGCCTGCTAGGGTCGGGCTTTGATGCCTTGGATACCGCCTTCAACGAGGTGTATGAAGATGAAATGTAGAAAGAGAGAAATACGGAAGACCGCATTACGTAGTCGTTTAGAAACAGATCGTTGATATTAGTAGGCATAGACACCAGGAAACCCTCCAGATACTGCGAGAACACCAACCCGACTTAAGCGTGGCTGGTGGGAGGGCCTGACGATGGATCTAATCCTGGAAATTGAGAGGGATCCATAGCCATGTATTCGAGGAGATCGAGACCCCCAACGTTGACCCCTTCAGGGCCCATAGCAACGGAGGGGTTTTCTACGTTCTGAAAGAAGGCCGGGCCGGGAGGCAGATACCACATCTCGTTGCCTTGGTGGTTCCAGTCTTCAAAGAGGCTCACATCCATGTTCGCAACAGCATTCTCCACTACCGTGGGCGTTGATGGGCCCAAGGGACCTTGCCCGGGGTAGGGGAAGTTCTGTGCTGAGAGATCGAATGGAGTGGCTGAGATGTTGTTGGCTTCGTGAGTAGGAGCCTGGGGTGGAGCTAGAGGGGGTTTGTCAGTATTGGTATCGACATCCTCCTGAAAAGGATGCTTACCGCTTCCGTTGAGTCCATCTCGGAGTCTCTGAGCATGACCGCCAACCCAGTTGGCGTTGCCCTCTCCATTTACAGAAGCGGCAGCGCCATCGCCATGATGTGCCTGCCCATCCGGAGCAGGGCTCTGCCCCCTGCCCGAGGCTTGCTGCATGGTGGGAGCCTGGATGAAGCGGTTGCGGAGACGGCTTGTCAGAGACTCGAGAAGGTCTGCAAAACGGATTCCTAGATGCACGTCGTCTACAACGCAGTTTCGGAGAGCCTCAACTGTTGCGTCCATCAACTCGATGCTCATTCTCACATCGGATCGCGGAGCACCGAGAGCAAACGTCTTGAGTAAGAACATGGCACCGCTAATGATGCGGAAATATGTACGCACAGGAGCATGCTTGAGGTAGTCGCCTGGTAATAAACCCTCGACGACTGTGCGAAGAAGGTCTCGACTCCCCTCAACCACTTCGCGAATGTACTCCTGATCGTGTGCAGTGAATCCTCCAAGCTGACCGAGAGGAAGCTTCCCATAGTTGATCATTGTCTGGGGCGACAACTGCGGGTGACCGTTTGCTGCGGACGATCCATGATGCCCCGAGTTGGCCGTCGCCCCAGCTTGGTTGGTGCAGCGCTCGACAACGGCCTGCAGCGAAAGGGAGTTGATGTAAATGCGCACATATTGATACTCAATTGTCAGAATATGTCGGATAAACTCAGGCAGTCGAAACAACTCAAACTCCCTCCACCAGTCGCGAAGAAGAGGTTCAAACTCTTTGAGGATGCTAATATATTTACCATTCTGAATGATCTGTGTTGTATGCTTTCGGGAGCGGAAAATCTTTTCGTTGCCCATCTCCATCGCATTGCTGATGCCGGCCCAGCAATGGATAATTTGATCATCCAGTTCTAGGTCAGGCACATAGTTGAAATGGTTGGTCAGTGAAGATGGGTTCGTCCCAGGAGTAGTGCCATCTACTGAGGCAGGTCGGAACCGAGCAAGGGCAGGGTCGCTTCTTCTCAGATGAGCTGGAGCCATGTTGGTCCAGCCGAGACGACCAGCCAGCTGCGTGGTATAAATAAGCAATAAGCGCTTGATTCGGAAAGCTCGCTGTCGGTATGATTCCTCCTGATATTCAGGCCGAGTAATGGCGTCGTCTCTGAGCAATTCATCAATGTCATCAAAGACACCCAATTCGTATGCGAGTCCATTCGCCGTGCTAAGCAACATCCAGCACATTCGATCACTTCTCCATGCTGGCTCGAGCCAACTCTCGATCCTCTTGCCACCGAACCCAGTGCCCAGCGTTTTACTTGGATCCTCATCGGCAGCTGTGATAGCTTGGAAGGCGGCTTCCATAGGGAGAACCAGTTCATCGGTAGCTTCGGTGGGAGGAAAGTGCAGCGCGCGAGGATGCCACTCAGTGAGGATCATCAACGACTCAATAGTTCCAAGAGTCCGTAGACTGCCTTTGCGCAACCCCCGCCAGGGCGCTGTACTGCTTGTTTGAGACTCGTCAAAGATGGTGCTAGTGCTGGGAGGGACACAGAAACCACCGCCGAAAGCTTCTTGCCCCCATAGACACCGTTCGATCATGCCGCGCAGATACATCCATAGTTGCTCATGGATTGCATGTGACCGACAATGACCGCCGGTGCCAGGCATTTGTCGATAACGCGAAGCAATCGTCAGAAGAGTGACGGTCAGAATAGGCTCCTCGTACAATAAGGTTACATGGGACGCAGGGTTACTAAACGTCGGCGGTGATATAGGCGTCAACGGAGAGAGATATTTGTAGTAGCTGTTGAGGTTAGCATCTTTATTCAATGTTCAACAAGTAGACATGTCTTACTAGTCGATATACTCAATGGCCTCGAGGGCTGTGAACCAGCCAGCACGAACGAACCGAAAGCGCTGCCATGCCTTGATGGCTTCAGCGTATCCGGGCTGGGAACTCAGCTCAGGCCGCGAGAGCTCAGGATCAACGGGCTGCTCTGTCTTGGGTGGCTTGGATGTCGACCTGGGTACATAGCCATATGGGCCAGTATCTTCGGGCG